>CAAE01015035.1:262593-290180 GCA_000180735.1 Tetraodon nigroviridis | reverse complement strand
CAAATTCAAAATTTGTTTTACTAATAACCTGAAAACTCACTGTGTGTTTCTCTTGTTTTCAAATCTGCCACATAAAAATGTACTTCATCACATTCCATAGCTGATCTTGCCAGAGAGTTGGATTTTAAAGAGGACAGGACTCACCACTGACAGAGGGAGGACGTACTGACAGATGAAAACACGCTGGTCCGTGTTGACTTTGTTGATGGCGCTGCTGTACAGAAGCACCAGGGCGGCCAGGAGGTCAGCTAGGGCCAGCTGCACCAAGATGTGCACCTGGGACCAGAACACACACGCTATCCATGCTGTATGAACGCAAAAGGTAACTATATGCTAGTATACGTATGTATATATAGTTGATAATTGTGCCATATTCTGTAAAGGTCAAATATGGAGCAAAGTCTTTGCAACTACTTACATAGTTAGTTGCAGTAGTGTCTAACAGTAGGATTTCGGGTATCAGTAGGATTTCGGGTACCATTTTTGTTCAGTTAAGGACCAATAATGGTCAGTTTTGTACACTTCCTTGTGCATAATTGGAACATATATGAACATATATATGTGTGTGTGTATATGTGTATACATAGTATTTCAATAAACTATTAATGTTGTTAAAAATGACAAGTTCCTCTTTAAATTAGGTGTATTCTGAGGCTTTTAAACAACAGTTACATAACCAACCAAACTAAACTCAACCAACCTGTTCGCTGAGATGCTTCCATCGGACAAGGGAAACTACCATCACAGAAAAACTCCCGATGATACTGCAGATAATGAGAAAATGGATTCAGCATATTCTCACGAAAACAGCAGGTTAAAACTGAGATGTAGAGCAATTTGAATGGCAATATTTCATGGTAAATGCAGGGGTTAATAACATGATAACTTTACAAAAAAATGTTTATATACACAGACAGACAGACAGACAGACAGACAGACAGACAGACACACACGCACACACATTGTTATATTTATATTTGTGTAATGTGTAATAATATATATATTGTTGCTCAACATGAGCCCGGTCCTAACTTTTCCAGTTAGTCATAACACTTTGACTCAAATTAAAACCTTTTACGCATAATCACAACTCATACATTGCTAGTTTAGGGTAATTCAGTATTTTAAAAAGCAAATAATCATTACCTGGGGACGAGCAAAACTATATATTCAGTAGAGAGAATGTCTATCTGGATAGAAAAAAAAAAACATTTATCACAAGTGGGCATAATTATCGCGTTCTAGTAAGTTATGCTCAATAAACGAATAGATTAATGCCTACCTGCTTTCCACTTAGTACACCTTCGAACGCCATATCCAACTATGAAATATTAAAAAACTATAAGGATAAAAGGGCTTTACTTGGGTAAAGCTGCCTCCATAGTATCCCTGTGTTGTGTGTCTGCGCGGCGCTGCTGTGTGGCCCCTCCTGTCCAGGCCCCCAGAGGGAAATCCCAAGAGTGACGGACCAGTCCATCCTCTGGGGTACAGTGACACCTACTGGTCAAAAAGAGACCTAACTTATATAAAATACCGGAAATGTTTTAAACCGAAAAAAATAAATAAATAAATAAATAAATAAAATAAATAAATAAATAAATAGAACATAAATGTATTGGATGCGTTATCATAACCTACTGGTTATTAAATACAAACAACAAAACATTTGTTGTTTGTACTCGGTGACACGAACTTCCGGCGTGTTAATAAAGTTGACTCAAAATGATGACGTAGCCGGTTCCACGTAAGCCCGGACGTGGCACTCGGCAGCGCTTCTGGGGGAAGTCGGCATTAGCGGTTCAGCGGTGAAATAGCTATTTTTTTGACATTTAGAGTTAGATATGGGGCTCACCATATCGTCGCTGTTTAGTGGCCTCTTTGGCAAAAAGCAAGTGCGGATTTTAATGGGTGAGTAACATATGATTTTTGAACGATAGCCTAAATTGAGCCGTACGGCTTTTAGCATTGTAGCATTTCTTGCTTAACTAAATTAGCCAAGCTTCAAACTCTTCCCTTTAATATTAGAATTGGCAAAGAGAAAAAACAAAGCTATATTAACCAGTACCGAGTTGACTACAAACATCTGTCAAATTAGATTACATGCCAAGTGTTGACTGCCAGATTTCAGATGGTTTTTATAGTGCTCCATGTTTGATAATGAAGTGTTCTAACAGCGACCCAAACCATCTAAAACTGCACCAAACAATTGTTCAGTGACTTATTTTTACGAAGTTACGAAGAACAAACATGCCCGTTTTAGTTCTGCAATGATCCTGTACTTTTTGTACTTCTGTCAGTGTCTACGCTCCAAGGTTTGCACTCTTTTGTCTGGTATTGATGGAACTTTTTCTCTTTAGTCGGCCTGGATGCTGCTGGAAAGACAACCATCCTGTACAAACTAAAGCTTGGCGAAATTGTAACTACCATCCCCACAATCGGTAAGGACTTCATGCCCTTTTAACTACAAATTCACTATTTGTGTCTGGTGTCGGGCAGGACTTTATCTAGAAATACCACTGATTGCTGTTGCTGATGCTCTTCTGAAGAGGTTTTAACTGCTAATTCTGATGTTGTGCAAGTGTTGTCTCAAGAGCTGTGTGGAAATGACTTCATTTCCTCTCCTGCTTCCTTTTTTAATCCACATCACTGCAACCACAATGAATACTGTAAACATTATGGTAAATACCAGGTGATATTAAACATATTGTGATCTTTCAATTGTTTTGTCTCTGCATTTATGTAATACTTTAAATAAGAAATACGAAATATAGGATAGACACTATGATCAATCTATTATTTAAGGCGTGTCAAAGCCATGTACTGTGAATTTAAGACCTGACCTGTTTTGTCTGTGCAGGTTTCAACGTGGAGACTGTAGACTATAAAAATATCAGTTTTACTGTTTGGGATGTGGGCGGCCAGGACAAGATCAGACCCCTGTGGAGACATTACTTCCAGAACACACAGGTAAACATGTGCATGAGAGATTCCTTTTTATCTATGTCCCAGTGAGATTTAAGGTGTTTTTATGATGTCTGTTCATCTCCTATAGAAAGTAATGGTGCTATAAATTTACCTAAAAATGCACGAAATAGTGTCGTAATTGCTGATTGACGTTTCATAAAGTGTTTCTGGTTATTTGTCGTCTAGGGCCTTATCTTTGTAGTGGACAGTAATGACAAAGAAAGAGTAGCGGAGGCCAAAGAAGAGCTCTCAAAGATGGTAGGTACTGTGATGTGGTTTTAGATGTAAGTGTAAGAGAAGACATTAAGGAATCTTTTTCAAATGATTGTCCTAATATGGCCAATGTGGCTGTGTTACTACAAGGTACTGTCTCCAATATAAATTGTGTTTGCAACACCAAAGGCAGCCTTGGTGTAGAGTTCTGTTCTGTTTTGTTAATAAAATGTGAGCAAACTGTTGCGTTACTTGGTGACTCTTGCTGCACTTGTTCTTGTACTTGTCACAGGCTTGATCATGTAAAACCAGTTTTCTCCCTATTTAATGTCAAGGATGTTGATAACAATTTGTGTTACCTGTGCAGGCTGCCATCAAATTATTATTAATATTTTAGAGAATAAACCTTTTTCACAACAAGTAAATAATGCTATCACCTTGTGGTAATGTTTAGTACAGTTTGGTAAACGTTCTAAGCATTTTCAGTGTTTTAGCTGTTGTAAATGTCTGTCTGTAGAGTAGCACAATGACCCATTTTAACTGATTTGATTGTTTCTGTATTGACGTTTACCTCTTTGTGTCCCCCTTCATCCTAGATGTTAGAGGACGAGCTAAGAGATGCTGTTTTGCTGGTGTTTGCTAACAAACAGGACCTTCCTAATGCCTTAGCGATCAGCGACCTCACAGACAAACTTGGTCTACATGGCTTCCGCAACAAGGTAAGTACACCGTGGGAACCTAACGTGACCTGCTCTATGGTTCCAACTCACAGTCGTATCTAACTTTGTTGTAATATCTGACCTAGTGGTACATCCAGTCAGCCTGTGCTACCCAAGGTTCTGGGCTTTATGAAGGACTTGACTGGCTATGCGGTGAGCTGGCCAAATGAGGAGCCAGCAGGACACATCAGGAAGACTCAACACCACCAGGCACGAGTGGAATCACAGACATTTGATCCAACGTTTGGTCTTCCCATAATAATCTGGACCAAAAGGAGAAGGCTGGTGGACAGTTTAATCATCTTTGTAAAGTTTTAATAGCTCACATATTTTCTTTTATGTATGCCATTTTCGTCGCCTTACTTTACAGTCTTTATCATACTCTATTTGTTTACCCAAGGTTGGATTGCAGTAGGTTGTAAATACTCACAAATTTGCGTCGGCCTGTCTGAGTGCTTCAGCGGTAATCCTTTTGTCCAGGCAGACTCTGCTTTAATAAACCACTTCTAGATCTGTCAGTCCTGTTTTTGAGCAAATTGGATGGAGGGAACTAAAACAAAATCCCTAAAACGGTAAAAGACAGTTTATAGGCTGTTTCAAACAGACTTTTCACTGCTATATTATATTATTCTAATCTTGCTGGAAAAGTCTAAACAATAACATAACAAAGGCAGTATTTACATTTTCCCCTTTTTCATACAAAAATATTTATGGAAAGATTTGATTTTGTTCGGAACCTTGTGATCTCCAAAAAATGATCCATAAAGTAACGTTGTGCCTTATGATTCAGCTATCAGTAATTCACTACTCACTCCATTCCTTTGCCGCGCTCACTCCATCACTCCAGTGACGTTAGACGTGATGAGTTCCTTTGGTGTTGCAGTGTGTCGTTGTTGAACAGGGAGCGATGATTGCAGGTTGATCTCATTTGGAACAAAGCTGTTTGTATCGCCAGTTTTTTTTCCAGGATGTTAAAGAACAGGAAGTTTCACTTCAGTATTTCTTTCTGAGGCCTTTTTCCGATCTTGTCAGTAGCTAACCGTGTCCACACTGAAAACCGGTTGGACGCTTTTTTTTTAACCATTTTTCAGTGGATTGAGGAGCTGTGGCTTCCCTGTCCAGTTTTACTGCAGAGCTCACCCTCTACCTATTAAAATGGAAAAACTGAACAACAAAGGAAAACTCACTACCACAGATGTTACTGTAGCTGCAATTGGCAGCGAGCGCAAGGGTTGCAGTCCAGACACGGTATTAGCACTGAGGCGGTTCACTGTCAGCTTTAATACATTTCTTCATCATCCATAGTCTTTGTAGATGTTACAAACTGCATAGGGTGCATGCTGAAACAGTGGCTTTGAAAAAACTATTTTACAAATAAAATTGGAAATAACTTTATTCGTTAGTATTGTGTGTTTTATTTTAAAACAAGTTTGGAGTCGTTGTGGAAGTTGTGTGCACAATCCTCACGTTATATTCATCGCTAAGGGCAGAGGCTGTATAATTGGCTTGTAAATGTCTGATGTCATGTATTTATGGAGCTAATCGGGCTTAGTGAAGCTGTGTCAGCTCGGTGTGTGTGTGTGTGTGTGAGCGCTGCTGGCTCACCAAGCAAGTGTATGTCTTCATTGTGCTTCAGTTTCTCAGACTTGTCAGGTACATTAAATGGGATTTACAGGCTTCAGTGTCGAACATAAACCAGGTAAATTTGAAGTCTTCACTGTCTATTTATTGAATGATAAAGTTTTGCTTTGTATAGAGTTTAAAATTGCATTTCCCTACAAATAATGCTCAAAACAACCTCGAGTAAGTGGAATAACCTAACTGAGTTTTATTAATAACAGTAGCTGTGTGCAGTTTAAGACAATCTTCATTTAATTTAATTTAATTATAATTTTGAATCAAAAAATTCAGCTAATGTTGGTAAAACCTAAATGAACTCGGCTGCTTGTCAATGGTGCAGGATGATGCCGACGTTGACCTCGCACATACCGGTACCCCGGCCCTCCTACACCCAGGCCAGAGAGAACCTGGTGAAGGCCATCCCGCCCAGGATCCTCTGCCTGCTGGCCTGCGGAGGCAGAGACTGTCGCTACGAAGGGCCCGAGTGCTGGAAGCCAAACCAGCAGGTCATCAGAGGCCTCTTCTCATCCTGGTGAGACACCGTCTCTGCAAACACAGGCACCCTGAATCAACGTGCCGTTCACGGCTCTTCTTCCGCACGCAGGGTCACGGACGACATCGTTGCCATGGCACGGCCGTCGAGTCACCTGATTGAGAAGTACAGCATCATCGAGCAGTTTCAGAGGTCATCTCTGTTCATCACTGCTAGGCCTCCAGGCCTCGCATGCGACCGTGTAGCCACTGGCCTTTGACCTCTACTTTTAGGCTGAACATCAGATCAGTCATCAACATGCAGCTTCCAGGGGAACACGCTCACTGTGGACCCAGCCTGGACCCAGAAAGTGGATTCACATACACCCCACAGACCTTCATGGACAACGACAGTAAGATCTGTTGATTTGAGCAGAGTCACGTGCCCAACCTGATATGAATGTATCAATCTCATATCCAGTATGTGCGTTTGTTTGCGTGTGCATCTCTGTGTATTTTCAGTATATTTTTACAACTTTGGGATGCCAGATTACGGCGTGTCGTCCCTCGTTGGCATCATTGACGGAGTGAAAGTTTTGGCTTTTGCAGTGAGAGAGGGGAGGGTGGCCGTGCACTGCCATGCTGGTCTGGGCAGGACAGGTACTCTGGCCTCTCCAGTAGTCCCGTATGAATGCCCTCCCATGTTTTCAGTGTGTGCTGCGGTGTGTGTTTCCCTGCCAGGCGTTCTGATCGCCTGTTACCTGGTCTACACGCTCCGCCTCAGCCCCAGTGAGGCCGTCCACTACGTGCGGATCAAACGACCTCGCTCCATCCAGACCCGGGCGCAGATCAACCAGGTGTTCAGCTTTGCTCGGCTGCTCGGCACACAGCTGGTCCAGTACCCCGACCTGAGCCTGCGGCACGGCGCCGCGTTCACCCTGCAGCACTACCTGAATCGACAAGCGCTGCTGCTGCACGGCCAGGAGGGACGCGCGCTCAGATACACCCCAAAGGTCAGGGCCGAACACCCTGGTTCTGTTTCCATGAACACAGCTAGCTGGGCTGCAGAGCGCTCTCTCGCGACCCCCAGGTGGTGTACCTCCTGTGTGTGCGACTCTCCTGCCTGGCTCTGGGTCTCCCTGCTCCTCCAGAGGTCCATGCGGAGCTGGAGAAGAGGTCAGCTCTGAAGGCTCTGAACAGGATGGTGAGGGAGACCCTGGTGACCAAACATTACCTACCCCTGCTAACCGAGAGCAACAAGAGTTCATGGGTCGGGTCAGTGACCTCCTGGGATGAACCCTCGGGGTGTGTGGAGAGGAGGAGAGAGCTGTTGGCCAACAAGCGCAGCTTCAGTGACTCTGACCTCAGCAGGCTCAGAATTCAGGAGGTCTGACTTTCACATTAATGCTTCAGATGTGACTGGAAAACCAGAGCTGCCTCAGATCATTTTTCCATTTTATTCTCTTTTGAAGGACACTGAATGGAGTCCATATGGCAGCCCAACCGTGAGGAGAAACTGGTGCACGCAGGATCTGATAAGAGCTGATCTGAAGCCGGTTAACCCCATTGGTGGTGATCCTCATCTAAAGAGCTTCCCGATGTCCAGCATGAGAACAAGCCGATGGTCCAAGAGCTCCAAGTGCACCTTTAAAAGACCACTTCACAAACACAGCTCCAGCATTGAGGTATTTCTGAGCCTGGCTGTCATGACAACTCTTCAGGATGTGCGTTACCGTGTGATCTGTGTCGTATGCAGCTGTGCATGAATCCGTGTCATCCAAACTCAACCTCGGGGGCTCGTCTGGTGGCAAAGGCCTTGGCGGACCAGGGTCCTCATGGAGAGACTGTTCTGCAGAGATCGGCTCTGCTGCAGGTGGCTGACCCGTTTCCAAAAAAAAACGGTTTGCCTCTCTCAGTCTAGAGCATCTAGATCTGTCTGGTTGTTCTTCAGGAGGAGCTGAACAGCAGCGACTGCGGCTGGGCTCTGCTCGTCACCGAGTCTGATCCTCAAGTTCTCAGCTGCCTCTTGTGGACTTGGCTTGAGAGGTTAAAGGTCACTTCAAAACACCTACAAAACATAAAAATTGTTTTTAATGAGCTTTGTGCTTTTTCTAAGGCTCGTGTCTGTATTTTAACTCCATCCAGGATCCTGTTTTAAGTGCAGATGATGTGGAGAAGCTAAACAACAAGCCTTTGAGCTATTTAAAAAAGGTAAACACACTTACAGTCATGCTTTGCTTTCTAAATAACACAGGGAAAGATTTGTTATGACAACATTACAGGCGCAGAGACACACCATCTATTGTCTCCTGAGTTGTGTGAACACGGTGACCAGTGTGTGTCCGCACAGAGAGGAAGCTGTGCTGCTGCGCCTGCTGCAGACCCTCACCAGGGTGAGACAGGAGTCTGTGTTTATGTGTGAGAGTGTGTTTGTGTGACATCTGCAGCAAAGTTCAGCAACTTATGTTTGTATCAAAAACACAGCGCCCTCGAGAGGAGGTGGCGAGCCTCACACGTCCGACGAGGGTCCTGAAGGCCAGTTTGAGAGAAACCTTCCACAGCTACAGCAACCTCAGCTGGGCCTGCAGCACCGGCGCCACACCTTGAGTTTAGCAAATAAAGCTTTTATTTCTTTTTTTTTTTTGATCAAACAATATGTAAAATAGACCATTTAGGATGAAAAGTTATTTTAAATTCATTAGTTGCCCGTGATGTTTTCCTGCTTGTTTTTCATTCACTCATGGAGTTCTAAATGTGTTATATATGCAAATTAATTAAAAACTACTACTTTTTGTGCTAAACCTGCTGTAGGGTTATCAGATGCACCCCTGTTTTTTTTTAAACATCTAATAAAATACAGGCACACACACACACACACACACACACACACAGTATCTCCATGGGAACATTGTCAAGGTAAAGTTGACAATCACTAAACACTGAGGGTTGAAAGCATGCTGAGTTAGGTTCACAGACAGAATCTTTACAAGGTAAGTAAAATTAAATTACTTGTAAATTATTTTTGCGCTTTAATAATTTAAAAGTTTTAAACATAATTTCTGTAAGTGGTGTTTCTTTGGTACAGAACCAATAAAGTCAGAGATATTCCATCTTGTTTGTTCCTGCCAGAAGAATAATTTGTAATCTTTTCTGAACTCAATAACATAAACAGCACCTATCGGCTTAAAATGTGTCCCACTTAGCTCTTCCCTTCTCTCCCAGTCAGTCCAGATGAAAACCACTGAAAACTGGGTTGGTACCTGGAGGCCCCACAGGCCAAGAGGGCCCATAGCTGCCCTCTACAGTAGCCCAGGACCCAAGTATGCCCTACCTGGACTCACAGGTATAACAATTCTTCTTCTTGTCTTTAATATTGCAGCAGCAGTGGTGGTGGTAATACTAACAATGTCTGTGCTTCTTTATTATTATTATTATTATGCATCGAAGGGTCTTCTGAACATGATCCAACTAAGTACAAAGCACCGATGTTCAGCATGGGCATGCGTCATAAACTGGCCAGCCCTGACTGCTCCCCTGGACCAAAATACTTAATGCACTCTAAGATCACCAGAAAGGGTCATGATGGGAGTCCTGCTTTTTCAATCTACCAGCGACAAAAGGAGCCAAGATTGGTTCAGACACCTGGACCCGGTCAGAAAAACACTAACACACATTAGTTCTACAACATTTAAGAAAAATTAAGATTAAGTTTTATTTCCTATTTCTTATGGCGCTTGCCTTGGTGTTGCAGATGCCTATTGTCCAGAGCGAGCAGACAGGTTAAATTTCCACTCAGCTCCAGCCTGTTCTCTATCAGGGAGGCACAAAGAAATCAACTGCAACCAAAGTCCAAGTAACTTTTGGAGTTTGTTAGAACTTAAGTTACAAATGACTGAGTTTGGTGGTACAAGAGAGCTACTTGACCTATTCCTTGTGCTCCAGGTCCAGCCTCATACACTCTGCCCCCGGTACTCGGACCCAATACTGTTGTCACACCTGCAGCTCTTGCCTACTCAATCTCTGGCCGCAATAAAGATGACAAGGACCTGAACCAAGTGTGTTTTATTTAAAATATGTCATTATGAAAATAATTGACTTCTTTAGGATGACTAATATTTGTTGTCATTGTGTTTGATTCCCCCCAAGAGCCCAGGACTTGTCTACAAAGTTGTGGACCCATCTACTTACAGACCTAAAGCTCCCCAGTACAGCATGACAGGCCGCAACTTCCCACCACATGACATCACCAGGAAGCCGGGACCTGGAGCACACTATCCTGAAAAGGTCTTTGTCGTCCATCGCTTATGCAAAGGCACACAATTTAAGCATTTTGCTAATTTGGAATAATATATTTTTCTATATTCCCAGGTGACCCTTTCAAAACCCAAAGCTCCCAGTTTCACGTTTGGAATACGTCACTCACAGTACATCTCTTCCCTTGTTGTGGATCTTGCTAAATTTAACAAATGATCAGCGAGCTGAGCTACTGCTTGTTTATGAGAAAACATTTACTATATCTTTCTTTGATTATGTAACTAACATAACACATAACATAAGTTAAAGCCTTTGTTTGATGCAAAATTAATTTGAAAAACAAACAAACAAACAAAAACAACATCAACAACACTGGATTAGGGGCATTGGATTATTTCTGTTGGGCACATTTTTTAACCTACATGTTTTTTGTTTTTTTTTAGCCTTAGGCTGAACGATCTGGCCGTTCCTAGAATACTGTAATTTCATATTGTCTCACTAACAGGAGGCAGTTCTCCAATTACGCAGAACCCAAAGGGACATTGGGGGAAAAAAAGAACGCGTTTTTCACACGATCTCGCAAAAAGTAATTGCGAGATCTGGTAATACACGTGCCAGATCTCGCAATTACTCTTTATTTTTAGGGCAGTATGTTTCTAGGTCAGTAACCAGAAGCAAAATAAACACAAAGATGGAGTAAACGCATTACCCGTGGGACTTTATTGAATTGTATTTTCGTATGAGCCTCACATAAAAAGATAATAAAGCAGATCTTGGCTCTAGACATGTCTTCAACATAAGTGAGAGACATCTGAAAATATTATTCAAGCGCGAAGGGACATTTTTTGTGGTAATCTGGTAAATTATATAGCTAGTTATTTAAAAAAAAAAAAAAGTTTTTTGACAGGCAGCGCTAAAGACGCCATTACCCATTAAAAGGTCCTTCGAGCGTCTCCGTTGCATAGAAACGAAATCTGCCGTACTTGCCACCATTGATCACCACGACAAATGTACAACATTGTACAGTAGTAGGGAGCATATTCTTACAGCAATGTGGTATATTAGCTTTAGATAAAGATATATTATTTTTTTAGGTGGTCAAATATCTTCGGCTGACAGAGGCGATCGATGACAAATGGTTAGCAGAGCTCGCTAATCGGCGTTAGTCGGCTTGTTGTGCGCAGCTAGCATGTTTGTTTAACAAAGAACATTTTGATACAGAATTGTACCTAATTAATGGTCGTATTGCTCCATTATTTGATGTGATCTAGAATCAGATTCAATTTTGACTGGCAAAAAAAAATGAGGTATTACAATAACCATTAGTCTTTTGCCATTGACTGTTGGATGCCAACTAAGTTAGAGCTTGGCGTAGTAAGGCGTTCTCTGCTGGATTATTGTTGTCTAAAAAGAACTAGCAGTTGGAAATGGCTTGCGATGTAAGCAGCATCCCTGAGCTGGATCAGAATGACTACGACGCCGCTGAGCAGGTGAAGATCATCTGTCTGGGAGACAGCGCGGTGGGGAAATCCAAGTAAGTGGATTCAAGATCCCAAGAAGTAGGAGCAGCACTCTGCTTTGTTTTAGGCACTTTCCTCAGTTCATAAGCTGTTTTTCTCTGTGTCTCACAGGCTGATGGAGAGGTTTCTCATGGACAAATAGTATCCTTTTTATAGACATTATCTGTAGACATTATCTTAGTGGTCTTTTACAGCCACAACCATAAGCTGATGAGGTTTAAAGGAGTTCTGAGTTTACACCCCTTAACCCTTTCTGTAGCCGTCCTCATCAGCTGTCCACCTACGCGTTGACTCTTTACAAACACACAGCCACGGTAGAAAACAAGACTGTGGCAGTCGGTGTGTATTCTGCTGTATTTTCCCCACCCACAGTAACACCACATGGCATTTTGTATTCACACAAAATCTTTAAAAAGTCCTCATCATTCGTTTTAAAATATGGTATTGGTATTTCTGAATTCGCAGACTTCTGGGACACGGCTGGGCAGGAGCGGTTTCAGAGCATGCACCCTTCCTACTATCACAAAGCACATGCCTGCATCATGGTGAGTGGGAAGACAGGCGATATTATATGTTCAGAAAGGTCAGAACTAGATCAATTTAGTCGCAAGCTTAGAAGCCTTTCTGCACATTTGCATTCTTCTTTTCAGTTAACAGCTGCCCTTTGGGAATTATCCACACTTAAATGGAACGTTTTAGCTACTATTTTATTCTATAGTAGATAGCAAATTTGTCTTTTTTCCCTTTTTTCTAGGTGTTTGATGTTCAGAGGAAGATCACATATAAGAACCTGGCCAACTGGTATAAGGAGCTCAGAGAGTACAGACCCGAGATTCCCTGTTGTGTGGTTGCCAACAAAATTGATGGTGCGTCTGACACACCGAACACCTGCACGATCAGCAGTTTTTCAGTTCTTAGCGTTCTATTAAATTCACTTTAGCTTCATCCTCTGGATCCAATATGCTGCACAAACCAGTGACAATAAATGATGCAAACTTGTCTTTTTTTTTTATTTCGGCAGTGGATTTGAAGGTGACGCAGAGAAGCTTTAACTTTGGGAAGAAGCAGGGTCTCCCGTTTTACTTTGTGTCAGCCGCTGATGGCACCAATGTTGTCAAGGTCTGCGGTCTGTTCTCGATCTTCCATCTTTAGTTTATTCCTAAAATGGTCGTAACTGACTGACCAGCCTGGACCCAAACTGTCACCGCAGATGTTCAGGGAGATGATCAAGAGAGCTGTGGACTACAAGCAAAATCCCAGCGACTTCATGGATGAAGTGTTGCAGGAATTGGAGGTAAAACTCTAAAAGCTGACTGTGTGCTGCAGGAACAGGAACAACCCATACTGCTTCGGCCAACGTCATCAACTCTGGCACCGTGTCATTTACAGAATTTTGACCTGGAGAAGAAGGAAGAGAACTCAGAAACCGATGAGGACGGACTGAAAGCAGAGAGTCCTGAGCTGCTCTGACAGATGCTCCTGCAGACCCGTCAGCTCTGTCCACGGACGGTCGCGCCCGCTCCGGGCGTCACGTGAGGAGGAAACATTTTCAGGTGCAAAAAAAAAACAAAACAGAAAAACCACAGGAGGGTCAGTTTCCTCATGCCTAATTGTGTCAATCCGTTTTATAAATGTATCGCTGAGTATGGCAGACGTGATGTTTAGTCCGATTTTTGATCGTCACCGACGTTGAAGCCCTGTCCCAGTGGAGTAATTAGAACTGGTGTTGTTGATCACGTTAATGTATCGTACAGCAACAATGAGACATGTGTAGTATCACTTCTTTTGTAAGACTGTGACGTTTTAGACTAACAAAGTGAGACTGTGAAGTGCATCTGTTTCACAGCAGACAGGGGCAGCCATCCCTTTCAGCCCTCCTTGCTAAAGGCTTGGTTGGCTCGAAAGGTTCTGGACATGATAAGCAGCTCAGCCCTGAACGCAACAAAATTCCACCTGACTCCCAGCACCGCTGGGGGAAACTGGAAATGACCACTTCATCACGCTGAGCAATACTGATGCAGGGCCGAGGGACACGGGAGCCAACCACAGGTCCGCCTTCCCGTGTGCCCCGGCCCCGCATCACAGGAAGGTAGTGACCGGTTCATCGCTGCTTGCACCTTTGATTTCGATTCAACTCAACATCAAGATGATGTTTTATTGTATGTTAACAAAATTAGGATAAAATTGTTTCACGTACAAGGAGGCTGGATTGTTCTACAAAACTTGAATTAAGGCAGACATCGTTACTGAACAAATCTATTATTTTGTATTAAAACCTAACTGCAGCAACAAGGAATATGTTTGTCCAGACAAATGAAGCTTTAAAGAGTGGCAATATTTAAAGACGTGTAGGAAAATATTCACACATAAAGTTGCCGAAAGTACGTTTTAGTTCATCTACGTATTCCATCCGCCATTAGATATAAGTATCTATCTAATATAAATATAAAGGCTGTATTTTCTGCTCTGTAACTCGCATTTTCCACCTCACGCTAAATAAACAACAGTGGAAACAATGTGGAAACGTTTCATTGGTTGTTACTTGCGAGGTCAACTTACTTCCTTAAAATCTCCTGCTTGTATACCTTTGTAAAAGAGACTAGACAGGATTCGAACCCCTACCCGCCGGTAATGTTGTTAGCCTTCCTTAGTGCTCTTCAGGTATTCCGGCAGCACTAAACCAAAGCTAACCCATCTGCAGTGGCCAAAGGAAAATGGATGTCTGCATAATCACCCACAGTGTTAATGACACCTATTTGTTTAACAGGTTGTGTTATGGTTGCTAGAAGCAGACACCGCTGTGGTTCATGTTTTAATTATAAATTTATTACATAATATAACAAACATATATCTCTGTGGTGGAGATATCTTGTGCAACATCTCAGATCTTGTCCCGACCTTCCCAGTCACAGTTGCTTTGCCCGCATGAGTAAAAGAATAATACTGCATGTTGCTCCTGCTTGGCTCATGTCTCACTCTCGACCCGATGGCTGGCGGAGGGGAGAGGAGGGCGGGGGGGGTTTGATGCTAGACCCGTTACAGGTGTCGAGAAGGGCCGGCTAATCTGTGTGACAAGGCTGAGGCGTTGCAGCAATACTTCCACCATTCTAAACTTCACAGTGCAAACAAGGAGAAAACTCACAATGAAAAAAAAAAAAAAATATATGATAAGATCACTGGATCCAGTGGGTGCCCTGACTCCAGTGGCTTTAAAAAAAAAAAAAAAAAAAAAAAGGGTACACCGCTTGCTCTATGCTATGTAGATTGTGCTTTGTTGATTAGAAAACAAGACGACGATAACTTCTCACTCTACTTTTCTGACCTCATGATGTGTAAGTCTGCTTGCTTTGTAGCATTATTTTGCATCTGTGTTTTATGGTAAACTTACACCGCCACATGGACCAGGTACTCACTGGAGTATTGTCTCTTCTAAGCAGGCCAGCCTGTGTGAATATACACATATTTTACTTATAGTTTGTATTTATATGGGTAAATAATAACAATGACTAGAATTTCTGTAATAAATGCAGATACAGGAGCTAACAAGTGTCTGTAGTTCTCAAGATTTCCAGGAGATGGCACCATATTATTGAGTCTAACAGCTCAAGAGTGTAAGATATTCCTAAAGCAAAGACAAATATACAGTTAAGCTATTTTTGGCACATTTCTCCCTTTCTGTTGTGTTTGTTACATCACCCTTTTAACATACCCAAAAACTGAAGGTCTGGAAAAGGAGTGGAGAGCAAGGAGTGTAAATTTGTTCTGGGAATGGATTTACAAACCAGTGAAGGAGCGTAAGCTGCATCCAAACGGGCGTATTCAGTACTCTCACTCTAAAAACACAAAAAGTGACATGTTTGACCTTGCAGTAATCTTTCCTCTGCTGCTCTTGAGCAGAGCAGTCCATGATTAGATGTCATTTGTTCCAAAGTAGGAATGCAGAACAATGATCTGGAATTTATGAGTGTGTTTACTGTTCTGCATTCTGTGTGTGTGTGTGTGTGTGTGTGTTTGTGCATGTGTGATGTGTAGATACACAGCCACTGCCGGCAATCTCTGATGGAATAACAGTAAGGCTATAGAGTGGACTGACTCTAAAAATGTATACCCACAATGGTCAAACACGCACTCTTTCACACACATTCCTACTATCGCTCTCTCTCTATCGCTCTCTCTCTCTCTCTGCTAAATACTCCACGCATGCACAGAAATGCAAAAAACATCCACGCACGCACGCTGTGAAGAGGAATCTAGATGCACGCATGCGCTTGGACTTCGGGTGGCTTTTATGATAGCACCGTGTCACCTTGTTTTGTGCAAATCATCCCCTAGTTCATAGTTCAGAGTTCAAAAGTTCAAGAGTTCATAGAAAGAATAAAATCTGCTCACCTTTCCCCCAGGTGTTAACTATGCATACAAGCCAAACATTCATATATAGATCTATATACTTTTTGTTTTTTCTTTCAAAAAATTTATATGAAATCTATCCTATATACATTGCTTGTGTTTTTTTGACCATATAAAAGCACGTATTTGCTCTACTCTTTTACAGTTGTTAGTATGATTTAGATGGGCAGGTCATTGGAAACCTTAACCAAATTTAAGTGTCATGTTCCACGCGCTACAAAACCAAACCACAGTGAGGGTTAGAAACCACAGAAGGACTGATCCTAAACACAAAAGAAGGCCAGAGTACATGTTCCAACAGTGTAGGGAGAAGGAAAAGGAATCAGCGAGGTCACAGTGAGGCAGTGAGTGCTATTCGTACAACCACAGTGGTCTGTTCACCAGTGTTTGTCACAAAAAGTGTGTGTGTGAGGTGGAGGAACTTTGGCCAAGTATGTTTTTCTACAAATTATTTAGTTACTTTTTGTGTATTTATAGATAATGGTGATTTCCTACTGATTTTATGAGGAAAAAGAATGTTGCATGAATAAGACTCACTGTTTCCCACAGAAACTACTCACTAATACAACTGGTAATCCTTTTAAATTATAGGGAAAGTTTTACTTTTTCCTACCTGGTTCTTTTATTTAGAGGTCTGGCTGCTACTGTTCATGATTATATCTTCGACTCTAAATCAACCATTGAGAAACAGAGAAGCGGTGGTGTTACAGCAGTACCAAAATCAGTGTTTTTCCATCCCCGCTGTCTGACTAGAGAAGGGCACGTTCCTCGTGTTTTGCTTATTGAAGCCCTTGCAACAGGTTTGTGTTGGTATTCATCGGCCACAGGGATGGAAACTGCATTAACTCACTAGCAATTTTCAGACTTGTAGTCCTCACAGGGTTGGTATTAAAACATTTAGCTTGTGAAACGACGGTCCGTTTCATGCTAGTGCCCTGCACTTCCATCCCTGAGTGACTAACGCGCTGGAGGGGCTCCATCGGCTCTCGGCGCGCGGCCTTTCACACTGTCGGTGTGGATACAGAGGAGTCAGAAGCACGTGAGGTCACTGGTGTGCCAGCCTCACATTATGGGATGCCCTTTGCTATGAAGGAAGACCATAGAAAAATAAAAACAAACAACAAACGTTCTGTCCAAAACATGATGCAAACTCTTCATGCTACAGTCTAGAAAGGGTGACCATATTGAAAGATGTATACCTAGAAATATCATTTCCATATCTATAGAATTTTTTTAAATCTCAAATATATATGTATATTATATATTGTATATATAATTGGGAGAAACAAGTAAACTATTAGTGGAATATAATTCAAAATATTTCTTTTTGCTATCTATTCTAAAAACTCAAAAACCCCACACAGATTTATTATATTTACTCTTTGTAACAGTGTGTTTTCTTTTGAAAGCTATAATTAGATACATATATTTCATATCATATAGTACCTATATATATATATATATATATATATATAGAGGAATATAAATTTTTTTTTTTTTTTTTTTTTTTTTTTTAAAAAAAAAAAAAAAAAAAAAAAAAAAAAAAAAAAAAATATGTGTGTTTTTTTTTTTTTTTTTTCGCGCCCAGAGATTGGAGCCCCCACGTAAACACAGGAGAAACACCCCCCCCCTTTGCACTCGCTCTGTGCTATTTATTATATTTGTAGAATATTCACCCCACACTCGTTCTTTTTTTATATTTATTTTTTTTTTTTTATAAAAAAATCTACTATATATATATATATATATATATATAAATTCCCTTTGGAAAACCAAAAAAAATTGATTATGAAAAAAGCCACGAGTGTTGGTTGAACATTCTCCAAATATAATAGATAGCACAGTCCGAGTACCAAGGCGGAGCGGTTTTTCTCCTGCGGTTTACTTGGCGGAGCTCCATCCTCTGGGCTCCGAGGTCCTCAGTTTAAAAACACCGGCGGGATGGCGAGGACACACCTCTCTGGGGTTGTGTCAACACTGTGTCCGCCATCCCGGGTTTGTCGCTGTTGATCTCTGTATAAATCATTTTGAAAGGCAACTGAGCTGTTTGGAAAGGAAACAAAACTTCTTCCTCCTCCTCTTTCACTCAAACCCCAAAAGGCTAATGAAGGCCTGATTGATGGAGGGATAGAGGTAGAGAGGAGGGAAAAAGCGTGATAGGAGTGGGGGGGTTTCTAAAAGAGCGGGGGAGGTGGGTGGGCAGGAGAAATGTGTTGACCCCCCCCCACCTCTCTCTCTTCAGGTGTACGACCTTGTGCAACACATGACAACATGATTGATTCAGAATATGGAGAAAAGAAAGAAAGAAGGATGGTGCCCCCCTCTTTTAAAATCTTCGAACCTGCCTGCTCATCGTCTTCCTCGAGGCGGGGGTCAGCTCTCCAGCAGCTGCTTGAGCGCCCGCTCTATGTTCATGCGGTGTCCCACTCGTGTCACCCCCAGCTCCGCAAAGTCGTCCTTGGTGAGAGCCGGTAGGTGGGAGCCTTCGATCTCGTGTTCCTGAAAGCCGGCCCTGTGCTCCCCCAGGTTGATGCTCTCCAGCCAGTCTCCCACGTCGTACTTGTTCCACAGGTGGAGGGGCTTCTGGTGAAAAGGCCGAAGGGTCAAGAGCGGAGAGCCCAGCCTGGGAGAATGGGAAGGCGAGGGCGACGGGGAGCGAGAGCGGGAACGAGCGCTGGAGCTCCTCATCACAAAGCGGACCTCTTTGGGCTCCTGGGGCAGGCTGAGGCTGGAGGATTTAAGGATGGTCTGCGGGGGTGTGGTCGGTGAGGTCGGCAGGCCGAAGCTTGTGAAGCGTCCGAGAGGATCACCCCTGTCGGGTGAACCCGGACCCGGGCTTGGGGCGCGTCGGGTGACGGGGTATCGGCTGCCGGGGCGGATGGTGAAAGTGGTGCCGTAGCTTCTTTGAGAAATGGTGTGAAGCTCTCCTAGGCTGCTAAAAAGTCTTATGGCAGGAGAGAAGAGGTGAAAAGACAAAAGTGAAACATTTTTAGTCAAACAGAAGAAACTGGAGTGAGTCTGCTGCTAATGTTCAGGTTAGCAAAGGTCAAAGGTTAAAGCCTGGCGGGGAATTGCCAACAGTTAATTATTATTTGTTAAGAAGATAAAGATCTTTTACACAAAGAATAACTAAAGACAGAATTAGAGAATCAGTGAGATATCTTTGAAAACTAAATCTGTATTTTAATCTGTGATAAAGGCAGAAGAGGCAGGGTCACAGACAAAACTTACTTTCACTAAAGAGAGCAGAGCTGCAAAAAGTTTTCATCTCTGATTATCATTTCTTGCATACATTTGCTTCTGATAAAAAAGACAAAATTACAGAAGAGATCTAAACACTCAGATGATGACCTCAGAAGTTCAGCTAATAATAGGGCAAATCCACAAGTGAAGGAATCTTGGTATCCAACCAATCTAAAAGCACCAACTATTGGTGTACATCTAACAAATGTGGCTGTAGATAGAGAAAAGAGAAGAAACAAAACACTTTTAGAGCTTTTTCTACTATGGTGCAGGACTGTAGAAAAATGGCGACCTTGTATGTAGTCATTAGTGATGTGCATTGTTTTCAGTCATGCATTTAGGTACTCCACACAAAAGTTCTCACTCCACAACATTTGTTTCGGAAACTCCAGCATCTCAATGAAAATGCAACTAAAAGTTAAAAAAAAAATCCAGCTGCAGGGAAGCGTCAGAGATGAGATGAGCTCCATGCACACTTACACAGGTGTCCCACCCTCCTGGGCGCACAGTCACTTCTAGACCAATCAGATCAGAGCAGCGGGGCGGAGCATGCAAAGGTGAGCAGAGAGAAAGGAATGGGAGAGAATGTTAGCATCACTCCATGAGATGCAGCCCGCCAGCCAGACAAAGACTGCTGCCCCCTACTGTGCTGCCTTTGACATGAGTGAGTGAGTGAGTGAGTGAGTGAGTGAGTGAGTGAGTGAGTGAGTGAGTGAGTGAGTGAGTGAGTGAGTGAGTGAGTGAGTGAGTGAGTGAGTGAGTGGGTGAGTGTTGCCATGGCCACATGACAAAAACAGCAGAGTAATTGGTGCTGGAAGGTCTGGGCAGTGGGCTACACGAGAGAGAAATGAGCACCGATCACATATCAAACACTACACAGAGACAAACAAACAAATAAAAGTAGAAGAACAGAACAGACTTTTGTGTTGTTTTTGTGTTCATTCTGTGATTCTTACCCCTGTAAAGAAGGGTATGTGATTGACATGTTTTGAACCAAATGTAACTTTGAGAGATTAGCTGCGCCCTATAGTTGTGGTCAGCCAAAGATCTAGATCAGCTGGCTACTTCATGATTTTGTAATTTTTGTTCAGTTGTGTTGATTAGAGTGTAAATTAGGACACCTAAGCACCAAGGCCTGACATTTGGGACCATGGTTTTATGATGCATGCAACAGAAGCACAGAGAGTTCTGCACATTCTGTGAACAGAAAACACTTAAAAACAAGACACATCATAGCTCCAGTGGTGAGAAATTGGGGTTCTAAACCACTTAAAGCCATGGTACACTTTAAGATGTGAGCACATGAAACAGAAGCACAAGCAGGCTTGTACACTGGTTTGTGAATGGAAGCGCAGTAGATACAAAGGTAAATGTGTGACAGCTTAAAGTGTTCAGGCACACGGTGCGAGATGCACCAAAAACAGAGGCTGATGCAAAGTTAAAGAGTCATAATGGTGGGTGTGATCATTACTGCAGCTGAGAGGAAGAAATTAAAGTGATAGAGATGACTCTGATGGCAGCTGCTCAACAGAGCAGCGAGAGAAGTCAGGAATGAGAGCTGCTCTGCATCTGATGGCTTAATTTTAATTAATTACCTCCCGTCTCATTTGTCTCATGAAAGAATGAATGAACAAAGCCATACTTAATGTATGCACACGTGTCCAGAAGCGAAATCACTGTGCTACTGACACAAATCTCCACTTCACACTCGCACAACTGAAAAAATCATGTACAGAATGTCGTCCTGTTCTGATCAGTTCCACAGAAATCCCATTAGTGTTCAATGCAGCCACGTAGATGGCTGCAGCTTAGATCAAATAGATGAAAAGAGTGAAACTTTTTTTTCTTAGTTTTCTCAGTTTTTAAATATGCTTTTACATCTTGGGTCAATTCAGTCGGTGAAAAGTGAGGATGAAAGGTTTTTCTTTCCATTTCTTCCACAAAATTTGAATTTACTGCTGGAGTAATCAACAACAAACCACTCATTCAAATGAAAGAATTGCCAGAAAAGGCTCCTTGGTATGACTATAAATCACCTTAAAATAAATATAAAAAAAAAACATGCACAAACAAAAAAAAAAAGTTCTTCGCACATACGTCAAATATAAACGTCAGACCTAACACAAGCAGCAGTCAGACTAAAAATGCAAAACTACGTGTCATCGTGACTTCTAATACTAAGATAATGTGGAGATGCTTTGAATTGGGTACATCGCTATTGCACACGTTCAAATACAGAAAAAAAATACATCCTTCATTCTGTGCAGTGAGTGCTGATACAATGGCAGCAGCGATAAGAGAGAAAAATCTGATTCTGCCCTTATCAACTTTATATCAGCAATGGCTGCAAAGAGCTCCTGGCGCAAGGATGTATTGTGCATTATTTGAACAAGGACCTGGAGAAAAGCTCAAGGATAGCTGGAAAGATAGTCACAGCAGGGTCAGAGGTTCGGATCCAACACTGGGAGTGTGTGACAGACAGGAACTGCAAGTGCATGCCTCCAAGCCGTTATCTTGTTTGCACCAACAGTTTGCTCCAGTCGTTCGAGTCTGAAATCTGAAGCAATGCTTTTTTAGCACTACTGTGGACTAAAAGCACTAACCAACACAGACTTTAGAGCCATTTGTAACTATGAAGACAAAGGTTAGTGGTTTTTTTTTTTTTAATTAATGCACTCTTAAAGATTATGCAAACAGGTGATACAAAGCAAGGTAACAAGTAGTATTTAAAAGGAAATCCATGGCACGAAATGTAGATAGGGTTTTTTCAAAAGGGGTTTTTTAGATAGAATTGCAAGGGGAATCAGAGTAGACTGTATATAGTGTAGATATGTTAGTAAGAGAAAAAATTTAGTTTACCCTAGGGGCTATAACCTTAAGGTTTACTCTCTTCGGTGTCCTCACATCTGCAGAAATATAAATATACTTCAATGTTGTTTCAAGAATGTTGCAGAAATCTCCAATATATAATAATCAATACAGCAATGTGCCGCGAATGACCTGAAGTCCCAAATCTGTGTCTTTTTTTTACTGGTGAGAACCTAATACCGTGACAACCCAGAAGATTGTTGTCTCACAAACGCTGTCAGAAAATCTAATGCATGAGGTTTATTCTAAATCATCAGACAGACTAAAAATGATTCATCTTATGAAATGCTTGTTGTGGTGATAACAGATGTCCTGTTCTAGAGACTGGAATGTAAAAACATCGGTTAAACCTATGTCTGCAATGTACTGCATTTTAATTTAAGCCCTTTGACTCAGAGCTCTTTAAATTCCAGAGACCAGAAGTAAAATAGCTTCTTTTAAAGTAACTGTTTCTTCTAAATCTAAATAACTTTGCTAACGTTTCCCTTACCTTGCACCCGCCACAGGGGACTTCCTGCCAGGGTCAAGTGACGCTCCCAAAGGTTCCTCTCCCAACGACCTTGTGTCCTTATTTAGCTGCTGCAGTCTGGAACTAAGCTCCCCCATGACAGAAGGTTTTGCGTCATCGTCAGTACCCAGGCCCAGTCCCAGGCCTCCGAGGTTTCCCAAACTCCCAATACCAAGCCCCACCCCTGGTCCCCGAGGCTCCACTGGGTCTCCCCACAACTTGGACCTCCGCTGGAACAAGTAACGTGGCTTTGTTGGGGCTAGTCCAGTTACAGAGGCTGAACCGCCAGGGGGCAGTCCAGCCCCCCCAGCAGCAGCAGCCAGGGCAGCGGCCTGCTGTTGTGACAGCAGCTCGCTGTCAGAGCTCTGTTTTAGCAGGGGGTCCCTGAAGGTGACAGAACCTTTACCTCCTATCTGGGACTTCAGGCGGGGCTTAGGAGGCACTGGTGGCTTGTCGAGCACAAACGTCTGCCCGTCGGCATAAGAGGTGTGCGTGGTGTGTGTATCAGCAGGCTCCCCACATTCTGAGGACAATGTAGACATGCTGGAAACCGTGGAGACGGTGCTGGTGGTCTCGAGATGATGGTCTCGCTCTCTCTCACTAGAACTGCGCGTGTCAGCCTCCTCCACACCTGAATCAGCTGCAGAGCCAGACTCGCCCACTGGTGGGGGCTCTAGAGGATCAGAGGGCTTCCCTGAGACAGCTGCTGCACTGGGTGGAGGTGGAGGTGGGGGAGGCTGAGGCTGTGGCTGTGGCTGTGGCTTCAGCTGTGTTGGAGTCACTGTTGCGGTCGTTGGTGTTGAGGGAGTTTGCGGTGTTTGTGTGGTAGGTGTTAAAGGAGAGGAGACTGGTTTGGCTGGGGACACTGGTGGGCCCTGCGTCTGCGCCAACAGCCCATTAGCAAATGCATCTGGTGGTGGAACAACTCCAATCTTCCGCAATTCTTCTCTCGTTTCCTCGTCGCTGGATGACAACATTGCAGGGGGCAGTGTCACTGTGTACTGATCCACATCCTCCTCTGAACTTCCCTGAGCCAGACTTTTTTCCTGGGCTGGACCTGAAGGTTGTGGATTTGGAGTCGCAGCCTGGGGCTGGGAGACTGCCAGACTGGGGGATTTTGCACGTGGACTGGGAGATCTACTGGGCTCTATAGACTTTGAGGTGCGTGCCTGTTCTAGCTCCGTACCTAATCCATCTGCTTGGCCATTGCTGGTAGCATGAACCATGATGAGTCCGGCAGTTTTCTGCTGTGACGTATCAACAATACTGATTAACATACTCTTTTTATCATCCAGTCTCTTATCCTCTTTCCTTTCCTCAGCTTTGACCTCCATCTCTTGTCGGAAGAATAAAGGTGACGGTGATGTGGTCCACTGTGGCTTGGTGGGTTGGGGAACTAAAACCGATCCAAAAGCTCCAACTCCATGCCCCATTGCCTTGGGGCTTTTAGGTGAGAAGGGTGGAGTTGTGGTAACCCCTTCCCCTTGTTGTGACTCTTTGGTCTGAAGGTCAATAAATATTCCACTCTGGCTTATTCTCTCTGGTTTAGTCCTTGGCTCTGGGCTGCTAGTTGGGGATTGGTTCTGAGAAGTCAGTGCTCTCTCCCTTGCGGCCAGCGCAAGAGCCAGTGGAGAACTGGGGTCCAGGGGTTTACCAGTGAGTGGATGGATGAACGTTGTACCACTGGGTGAGGGGCTCAGGGCTGAGGCAGGGGGAGGCAACTGTCCCAGCTCCCTGGTCAGCATGCGTTCATCAACAGAGTGAGACTGGGTGAGAGAGGGAAGGTCAGAGCTGGTGGTAGATGCTCCCTCCATGGTTCCAACAGAAAGGAAGACAGTGGATTTCCTCCGTTCTTCTAGACGACGCTCCCGATCTTTCACAGCTCCGGCAATAGCGGCAGCAAAGGGACCCTTACCCTGAAGCAACATCTCTCCCTGGGCACGCAAGTGTTCGCGCTCAGCCATCAACTGCTGCTGGTAGTAGTCTACACGGCTGGTGTGTGTGTGCCCATGGGCGTGTGGGTGTCGTCCTGAGGGTGAGCTCTCACGGGAATGGGCAGCAGCTAAGGCTAAACTAGCTTTTTCTTGTGCATCCTCCACCTGAAAGTGAAAAAAACAAACAAACAAACAACAACAACAACAACAACAACAAAACAATAATAAGCTTACCAGCTCAAACATGCCAACAGCTCAAATGGTAATTGCAGCTATAATAAATTAAAGAAAAAAAAAACTTACCTGTAGTTGTTTTACAAGAGGGCTTTTTTTCCTCTGTGGTTTTGTGGGTGTGTATAGTCCAATGCTAAACTGACCCACATTAGCATAAGGGTTGTCAATCACACGTCCCTTCCTTTTAATTCGTTCGGGTGGAGTAGCAGCGGAGGGACGAGGAATTTCAGTCGGCTCTACAGGTAGATGGGATGAGTCCTGGAGAATAATCATGGAGCGAGCTTTTTTGTGTCTCTCGATGTGTGAGGCCTGTCGCTGAGCAGCCTCATAGGACAGATCCAAGGAGGAAGGCTTGAAGCTGGAGCGAATTCCCGGCTCGTGGCCCTGACTCTGAGTCCTTGATGGGGGCGGAGGGGAACAGAAGACTGGAGGGGAACCAGTGTCGTGGTCGTGTCGGCTTTGCTGAGTGTCCATTTCTGGTGGTGGTGGGATAGGGTGGGCTTGCGAGTGGTCTCGGAGGCTGTCGGTCATAGAAGAACTGCGGGGAAATCTGTGTTCGTCTGCAAGAGCGGACAGTCGATCCTCTTCAGTAGCCCCTGATGAGAGATGAGAGAGGGGGGCAGAGGCCAGGATCACTGGGTGAGCATTTTTACAAAACCTGACCAAAGTCTTGTTTTATATTCAATGTGTTTTACCAAAAGACTTGGTCCTGGACATCCCCTTTGGTCATTTGTATGTGACCTCTCTCAATGCCTGGGTGAAGAACTCCATGGAGAGTCATTCCTTGTCTCTCAAACAGAGACTGCAACAAACAAGGACAAAAAAAAAAAGAAATCAGTGCATGCATATGTTTGGACTGTTAAGTGTGAATATGTGGCAAGCCAGACTGCTTATGTGCAGAGCCATATCTGTACCCACACTGATCTCTGCTGGTGTTATTCTCCTGCTGGTGGGACGTTGCTTGACAGTGGCCGCTCTGTAATCTGCCTCTGTGGGCTGCGAACGCAGTACAGACTCCTGGGATGCCAACATCTCATCTAATCTCTCTGGAAGACAAGAAATGAGTTGGCGCTAAAGACTATGATAGCTGTGAAAATTTGTAACACTGAAGACATGCTGTTATATAGGTGTTGTGGAGTATGTGGGCTTCGTGATACAAGTTTACATTTTTGTAATAACTAATAAGCAGTTAGCGTTAAGATATAGAAAGATAAAGAAGTAAGGAAACCTATTATTACTGTCTTGAGACTTACCTCCTCGTCTTCTCCGAGCAGAAGCTTGGTGAAAAAAAGATGATGAAAATGAAAAGAACAAGCCAGGGGAAGTGACTTTTTGACAAAGTGAAAGCAGAAAAGTGACCAAGCAGGAAGAAGAGAGTTTGGCGTTTGAATCCAGCCTCTCCGCACTCACCCAGTTCTTCCAGCTCAGCAGTCATGGACTTGGAGCGCAGTGTCAGGGTGGTGCTGGGAGCTCTCTTGGGTGGTGGGGGAGCTGTTGAGAAAAGGTATGGTGTTGAGGAAGAAGTTAGGGGGAATGAAAATCCTTTGGCTTTGCGGCTCAGAGCCCTCTTGGCGTCCCCCAGATGGCTGGTCCACCCAATCTTCCCTGCTTTGACCTGGTCAAATTCAGGAGTGGATGACTCACACTTCGCCGGAACCTTGTTCAGGAAGCCCAGCTTCTTCATCTTTTAGTCTTTGGTGTTCAAGCAGGCTTTCAGTTTGTTCCAACAACTTTTAGGTTTTTAGTCTCTGCGCTGCACGTATCCCAGTGCGCAGCTTCTTTGTAACATCCCTAGCTTTCCTACTCTGCCCATTACACAACAAACAACAAACTGTCACCACACACTGAAGGAAATAAAACCTGATAAAGGGGCAGAGGATGTCATCCATATTATTTTCAGTAAGATGTCCGTTCAGAATGCCTGTCTGGAAACGAACAGGTTTGTGGAGAAAAACAGACATATGCAGCCACTGGCACGCACATGCTCATTTGCCAACATGTGGGATCCCGTACAGATATGCAAATAAAACTCCCAGAAGAAGGACACAGACACATGGGCAAACAGATGGAGACAACAGTAAATTCAATAGCTAACGAAAACTGTAATCTAAAATCCCAAGATACTTCAGGTCTTACAATACAGAAAAGGCTGAAGCTGTTATCTTTTCACAACAAAAGCAAAATCCAGATTTACAAGTGTAATACATATGCATTACAGTCAACCAAAAAATAACATATAGCATTAGTGTAATGCCAAGCAGACAGCCTTAATCAAAGCACAGAACAGCATCTCCTGCATCTCTTTACATCAGCTCAGCTACAGCTAAATCAGGTTCTCACTAAGATCTCCCAGCTGAATGCACTGTGATAAACAGTCCCTAAATCTCACAGATGCCCCGATGCCTCACTAAATCTTAAGCGTCCTGCTTCCGCCGGCTGCTGCAGATCTAGAGTACATACGGCATCCTGGGTGCAGTCCATAGCAAACGTCTTCATTTTCTCCTCAGACTGCATTTTCTAGAAAAGTTGCAGAGTCGAAGATACGGAGGAGGAAGACGGAGGACGAGAGAGCAACAGAGACAAAGTCAAAGGAGGGAGAGGGAGAGGGAGAGGGAGAGGGAGAGGGAGAGGG
>CAAE01015035.1:238377-255466 GCA_000180735.1 Tetraodon nigroviridis | reverse complement strand
ACACACTTCTATACTTCTGTCTTTGTTAGGATTTTTATAGGCATAATGTATTATCCAGCCCCTAACCCTAATTATCCCAACCCTAACTCAGACTCATTTCTAACCCCCTAAAACCATCTTAACCCTCAAACAGTCCTTTGAAGTTGGGAGAACCAGCCACAATGTACTCACTAGGCTAGTAAAATGTGTATTTTGGCAGTCAGTGCAAGTGTAGGAACACACACGTGTGTGCCTGCATAGACACATAGGCGTAATAGCTTGGTTTTATTAGACAGCACTAAAAGTGACAGGGGGGGCCAAAATTAAAATGGCTGATGTCTCACATCAACACCGGGCATGCAACGCTCGCACCTTAGCCACGTTAAGAGTTTGGTGGACGAGCCCAGGCTGTGAAGTCAGCAGATTGCCGTTTATCAGAGGTGCAGCATGTACTATTGGGATTCGGGGAGCACATCAATCTCTATTGGCGCAGCCATTGAATGAATTCACCCACATGCTGACAGGCAGCCTCCACATCCTACCCGCTATCCCACACGCACAGATACGCTGTTCAGTTTATTGACTTTACTGATTAAATAGTTTGATTAAAATGTGCAGTAAAACTGCAGACTTTTACAGTCTGTTTAGTAAGTAGGAAAAAGGAAAAAAGAAGGGTGTTTTCTTCTGAGAGCCGCAGGACACTTGCTGATGTGTTAAATTAGTGAATGGCCTCGAAGCTTGGTTTCATAAAAGACAAGCGGAGAAGATGGCACTTTTATTAGATGGTGCAGGGGAAGAAAAAGGTTTACAGCTGTAGATAAAAATAAAAGTTTAATTAAGAATAAAATATGATCATGAATTTAATCACATTCAGTAAAGAATCTGCATAAGAAACAGAAGAGCACAATTTTTAGTTAACCTCCAATCTTTGTTTAGGGGTTTTTTAAACCACCTGGCCAGCTCGTTTATCAAAATCTAAAGCCCAATGTGGTCCTTCAGGCAGAAACAGAACAGTTTCCTGCAACCCTCCCCCATCACTCTTTCACATTGATCTCCTGTATGAACCCTCTACACCAGGTAGGACGACCACACAGGTGCCATGGTCTCAGTTGTACATGTGAACACATCCAAAGATCACATGCAAAGACTGATTTAAAACTCATCTGACACTGAGCCACGGACCCTTGGCAGGTACAGAAAATACACATGGAAGTGGCTTTTCTTTTTATTTCTTTATTCGTCCACTTCTAAACTTCTGTCCTATTAAAATATATTTGTAGTATTCACCCCTCTTATAAGTATTATTATTTTATTGGAAGTTTTGAACATTTTCAGGTAGGAAATTCTTAAAAGGTGGGAAATTTTTTGAGTTCCTGGAAAAATACTCATCTGACATGCAGCCTGAAGATCCGGTTTAAAAAACGAGTTTCAGAGAGCCGTTATCCTTGACTTTCTTATCGCCAGGGTACATACAACACATTTCATGAGCTGTTAAATGGATAGGTTGAAATATTAGTCATCTTAGCCTCAGCAGAGAGGATTGACTAGCAGGCCAGATTGTTGGAGATTCTCTGTGTCACCACTATGGCTGCACTGAAGAGCTGAAAGAGGCTCCTTGGAAGTTGGAACATCAGTTTTACACTGATGCAAATTTCAGAATGCTGGAGAAGTCACATATTAATTTGAGATTCTTTGTGTCTCCTCTGTGTTTTCGGAGGCTAATTGTCATTCCAAAAAAAAAGCCATTCTTGTGAAAGAAGAATCACACTATCTTTACTTTCATTACTGAACAAAGACGCTCAGATTTCCACCACATGTTGAAAACAAAAGCTCCTGATTGTGTCTCTGCAAATGCTGCCGTCAATTTTCCTCAAGGACATTCTGATCCTGCAGGAGTTTGAGGGAAGAATCAGATCATTCCAGGACAAAAAGGCAACAATACACAATACTAAAAGTACAGGTGAGCTATTTCACAAAACGGAATAACAGATGAAAGTGAACAATACGAGTCATCCAAATGTGGGTTGGACAACCTTTGCTCTGGCTCTGTGAGCTCAGAGGGAATTATTTGATATTGTAACAAAAAACAAAACAAATCTTGCAATATAATATTTCTCTTTGTAGAGCAGTGTGGGGCTGAAATAATGAAAAAGTTTTTGCTGTAGTAAAATCTGACTGCCTCACTTGTGAATAGTGCTGACTTTTCTGGAAAAACGGAAATGTTCGTACCACACGCCATTTATCACCTTTTAAGCTGACTCATATTGTAATTTTCATGGCTTCTCTACCTGCAGTTCTCCAATAAATGCCATCGGTTCTCTTTAAAAGATAGACTGCTGCCATCGGGACAGGGCAAAGAGCTGTGGGTGAGGAGGAACTTACCCCGGTCTGGGCAGAGACGGGGGGGGGAGTTTGGACCGGCCGTGGACCTCGACCGTCACCGGCCCATCCACCCTGCCACACACAACCGGCAGGACCGACAGGACTGGACAACAATCCATGCGTGTTCAGCTCTACCTGCTGCTGTGAGATGTCCTTAACTCGCCCTCCAGAGGATCCATGACTGAGTAAATCAAGCAGCTTGAGTCTTTTCTGAGGGGATATTTAGAAGTCGTCATGATATCCTCATGTCAACTTCCTGTTCTGTTCTGGTGTCTTTGCTTTGCAAGTCAGCCTGAAAAACAGCGTGTCAGCATCCTCGACCAGGTTAACCAGGTAACAGAAAACAATGGTGCCATACTTCCGTTCTTGGTCGTGTCTCTTGCTTCTTACTTTTTACCTCAGGTTGGCATGTTTGTGTGACTTCAGAGAGCTCCCTGTTGTCTAATATTGCATGAGGAGACCAACGACTATAAATACATCTGCTCCGACAAACCGAAGGCCTTGAATAATTTACTCAAATCGAGAAGAAGGAAAATACTGCACAAAGCCTTCAAACGCTGACAGATGATGGCGCCTCCAAGTTGAGGTCGAGACACAAAAGACACACTTGGTGAAACACGGACAGCAACAGGAGCAGGTCAAAATGAGGATAAAGAGGAATTACAGGAGTGGTTGTCATACGTGCTCAAGCTGAACGTTCTACAAAAATCAGAAAAGACAGATGAAAAATCATGATGGACATCACAGATGTCTGCTTACGCATGCGTGGCTGAAAATCAGGGAAAGATTATTGCAAGATCCTGGAATTATTGTCCAACAAAGAAGAAAGTATAAGTGAAAAGAAGAGAATTACGATGGATTTCTTTGAGGAAAATGTGACAGCACTGTATCTCCACTGTTGTGATAAAAACAACACAAAAGGATCGCATGTTTCCACCGACCCGCATGGCTGCACTAACCCCTAATGGCTCCAGACAGCCAATCAAATCAGTGATGAAATGCCTTACTGCAATGTTGAAAGTTTTGGGATCAGGAAAAAAACGGAATCAACTAAGACGGCTGAGTTCTTTGAAGAAGCGCCAATGTTGTAAAGATCTGGAATGTGCCGCCGTCAGCCTCACACACGGAAATACTAGCTGTCATTTTTATTCATTTACATTCTGACATCAAGGTAGTAGTGTTTAAATGTAATCTGCTGTTTTTCACATTTCTTGAATTAGACGTGTTGGAATGAGGGACAGTGAAGAAGATCCACCATTTCCTTACTTTTGATGTCACACTAAACAACACTAATACACAGCTGTAAAAGCAGCCAAAGGTCACATCATTGTGTGTGTGTGTGTGTGTGTGTGCTGAACTGCTGTGTTCCATGACAAATGAAAGAGGACTCTGAGTAATTGTTGAAATACTGTTGCTTTGCCGATTTTATGAGTCAGGATGGATGTGCCCTCCGGAGAGGGAGGGGATGGCTCGATGCACTTGGCTGACTTCTGATGAAAAGTGAAGATAGTGTCCATCACTTTGCTCTGACCAAGTAAACAAACACACTGTCTCTACACTAGGATCTTCGACTGTAAAACGCTGTTCTTAGATCTGGTTATGAAGCAGGAGTCTGCTTCATTTCAGACCATCATGAATCAACAAAGGCACAGTTTAATCTCTTTTTTTGCATCCGTCTCTTCAATGCAGTGATGATTCAGTAGCACTTTTACAGGTGCACAGTCATGTGAACTCACAGTTTTGCTAAGTAGTTTCAAGAGAAACCACTGTGTAAAGGTGAGAGAAGAAGGTCTGAAGGATATAACTACCAGCTATCTAATTGTTCAGACCGGAGTCATTCATTACTCTTTCCATGATTTTGTACAGAAAAATTTTGGTTTGATTGCTCTGTTGTTTTTCTGCAACCTGCTCTGCCTCCGTCAGTCTCAGCTGCTGCAGCTACTCTTTTGTTTTAGCATTCTCTGGGAGTGCAGGCACACTCTAAAACTTCTTAATGGGCAGGCTAAAAATAGCTCCGGCTGGATCTGTATGGGGTTGATTCATGCGGCTGTGAGTCATTCAGCTGTGCCGTAGTGGGATGACAGCAGAGTAATAGAATAAAGAGGTACAAAAAATATGGAAATTAAACTTTGCATGCTCTTTAAGTTACTGGGCCATTAAAAAAAAGAAAAAAAGTGTTTTGCTGCAAGTCTACACAAGGTGAGTTCCTGAAGGCTGCACAGCCACAGAAACAGCGTGCTGTACTGCTGTTTTATTAACAAATCCTGCAGACTTTTTTTTAATTGGAGGGCAGCGGGAGGCAGGGTGTGGCCTGTGGGAGACTGGAACTGATAGGTTAACAGTGCTATTGCTGAAAATGATGGACCCCGGGTAATTTGGTAGCATCATTAGGAAGAGAAGAGTAATTCCTGCTCAAATCATTATTCCCTCCATTATCATGAGTAAACACTGACAATTAAAAGCCACAAAAAATGGCCAGCAGCCTCTACGCTGTATGGCTCTTTTACTGAATGAATGGAGATATGCAGCCTTTTTTTGGTCTACAGCCTGATTTAAAAAAGGTCCTAAAGCAAAGCGGACGACAGTTATTTATTCCACTATAATAATCATTAATTTACCAAAGAAAAGCAGCATTACTCTCTCTCTCTCTGTCACTGTTTCTCTCTCTCTCTTCCTCTCACACGCATGTGCATGCACGCGCACGCGCACACACCTGGCATTTTCACAGCCAGCATCACTCATTGTGTTATTAAAGTATTCCATCAGTCGTCTTTGCTGTCAGCCCTCATTTGTTCCCTTAGTCATGCTTGCACACCTCTTTCCTATTAGTAGGTCTGTTTTTTCACCTTTTTTCTGATTAGTTCTGGAATATTAACCATTAGCTGTATTTAGTCATATAAAAGAGAGTGAGAGCAACAAAGAGAGAGAGAGAGAGAGAGGGAGAGAGAGAGAGAGAGAGAGAGAGAGAGAGAGAGAGAGAGAGAGAGAGAGAGAGAGAGAGAGAGAGAGAAAGTGACAATGTATCAATAGATAAGAGAGACAAAGATCCCTATTTTCCTTTTTTCTTCCCATTCTCCTGCTTTGAACATATTATTCAGCTCTCCACAACGTCCAAAAATGCTTTTCCTAACAGATATGAGGGCAAAGTGATCTGAGCGGAAATAGATAAATAGCTGCGGCGCTCTGGGGGCCATGACTCATGGGTTATGAGAAAGAGGGGGAGAGCACGAGAGAAGACAGAGCAGCCATGTTCAAGTTTCCTAATTGTAGCCGGGACTGTTTTCCCTGCTCCACTAGGTTGAGACATATTGCCCTAACTGTCAGAGACGCCTCAATGGCTGCCTTCAGACAGACAAGCGGGGGTATTTGTGGGCATGTGTATGTGCTGTTGTGTCATGCTGTGTTGCTCTGCTGCTCTGTCAATCATTATGAATCAAGGAATGATGAACTAAACCTCTAAAATACTTGGCCACGTCAAGAAAATAGTCTGTTATTGGATGATCTCTTTGATCAGTAAACAAATTTGCCTCATTTACAATGTAAATGTACTAAAATATGCAAAGACATGCACAAAAAAAGTCCCAAGAATGAATTTCTGGCCTCTCACTTGGTTCAAACCAACCACTCTTCAAAGGTAACGACATATAGAAACATTTAGCATTGCATGGCCAGCTCCAGAGACTTTTTTAGGGAAGGAAAAACACTTTCACAAAATTATTTGGATTATGGTTCCTTGGGTGGAAAAACAAGTCAGTCCTCTACTAAGGTGAGGTTTAAAAGTTGATAAATGAATAAAATGCTTTTGCTAACCATCCTGACATTGAGACTGGAAGACATTTTTATTCATTTGGGTCATAAAAAGTCTCTGCGTCCTGAGTTATTGCAGATTTGTTGGCAACAGTGGCTCAGTCCTGCAGCCTTTGCTTTACTCCTCCGTCCTCATCCTCTGAAAGACACACGCTTTGCTGTCTTGTAGTGTAAGCTTCACTATCCATCTCCCTCACTATCAGCTCCTTCCTTCGCACCATGCTCTATCTGTTTTTTGCACAATGCATTTAAATAGGGCATTAAGAGATTTTAGTCTCTGTCAAGCAGACTTGCTTTCTTACTTTACGGTAACCTCAATCCTTCAAAACTGTTCAGCAACAGTTTGAAAGAAGACATCGCTGTTCTTGAGTCAGGGGGAGGCTGACGAGATTAAACAACACTGTGCAACAGCTTAACCGCAGTGAAACTTATCAATAACTAAATTTCCATATTAACTGCAAATGTTTTCTGACTATTTAACATTAGTGCATAAACCTTTTTTGGTGTATTCGTTTCTTGACAAAGCTGTTTGTATCACTGTCTCATGTTGAAATCTTTGGTTTGTCTGGGCTTTTGTTTGAAATTTAGCCTTTAAAATATTTAGCAATAAATAACATGTATAATTGCTTCAGAGGCTGTGAACTGAATACACATGTGATGCTAATTTTTGATAAGAAAGATCACATCTTCAATTTGTTGCCGCTCTCCTACTCTGCTATTTGTACAGTTTGTTTGTATTTGCAACACACGGTCTACCATGTGCTCATTTTTGCACCAAGTCATGATAGTGTGTTGCTACTGCATGTCTATTGTCATGAAAAGCTTTGCATGTATGGGATTTGCAAGTAATTTGAAAGCAAGGCAAACTGATATTATACGAATCAAATCTTTGGTTGGATGGTTGAAAGGACAGTGTTTTTTGCCCACATCATGGATCACAACCAGCCTGTCCTCCCTTTCACCGTGCCCTCCCAGAACCACCTTCTCCTATGCTCAGTACTGAAGGAGACAAAAGAAGAGGAAAGGATTTATCAGTCAAGTTAGATCATTAAATGAAATGATTTTTATCATGATGAGATTGCGGAACCTGCAAATGTTTTAAAAAAACAGACAAATAAACACAACACGCACACACACACACACACACACACACACACACACACACACACACACACACACACACACACACAAACACAGACATGAGGACTATAATGAGAAAGCATTGGCCTGTGCCTAATGTAGCGTGCATGTGTGCTTTATGAACAGACTGGATACTTTTGCCGAGATTATATATTTCGAAACAGGAAAGAATACAGAATGGAGAGATGCACAGGAAGATGCTGTGGAAAAGGGAGGAATGAGAGATGTCAACAAGAGCATGAAATACAAAGAAAGATTCCTTCTTAGTTCCACAATGGTAATTAGAGCTGAATGTATAGTTGATATTGATCTTCCCGGTAGGACTGAGCTAGCCTTCTCATTTCTACAACACTCATTCATTATCCTGCAGGCCAAGACTCTCACTCGCTCTTTACCTCTCTCTCCCTCTCTCCCTCTTCTCCCCCCCCCCTCTCTCTCAGAGATCACCAACTGGAACCAAGGCTTCGCCTGAACAAACCCTCCTTTAAAACTGGTTGCTGGGATACGGCAGTATGATGTTGCAGCCTGCAGCCAGCCTGCTAAATGATGATGATGTCTGCTTCTTCCAAACTGTGTTCCTCTGACATTGGGACATGTTACTGTGATGTAACCCAGGAGCCCACTGGACATAATAAAGACTCAACCATCAGCCTTTTGCAGGAGTCAAATATGGCCACAGACATCTAGACCAGCTAATAAACAGCTAAATGGACTGATCTGAGGAGCAGTGCAGGCTGCAGGCTGCTGTGAATTTCCGACTGCTTAATCATTGGAAAATCTCTACGGGCTCATGCAGTAAAATGATGAATGCCAAATAGGGAAAGGGACTGCCTGCTCCAGTCGAGGATGCAAACCTAAATACGACCCTCACAGCTCACCACAGACACACTGAACATTAGCTTGCTCAGAGCGAACTGCTGTGGGGGATATATTATTGACTTCTTGCTATAAAAGACTTGACGCTGGACTCACAGAGGATACACAGACAGATCCCCGTCTCTGATCTCAGCTTAACACATCTTTACTCTGTCCGTCTTGGAAGACACGCTCCATCCATCCCTCATTGTCTCAGTTTCCATCTTTTATTCTTTATCTCTCCTCCTCGCCCCATCCTTCCTCTCTCCATCTCCTTGGAATTACAGGCCATCATCTTTATTATGTGCTTTGTCCCTGGGTTCAGTGGTGAGTCCCTTGGACACATCAGCCGTCCTCGCTGAAAAAAAAGATGGAACCTTTGAATAATTTGTTTTGATGCCCCTCGCCTACAACGGCGGCTCCCTGGTCCCAACACTTTCCACTTCTTGTCCCTAACACAGACAATAGGATAGAAACACCCAACCACCAAATGTGTAAAATGTTTAAAATGTTTAAACTTTGTTTAATAAATCCAAAATCAAAACTACAGACGTTGTTTCTTGTTTTGAATTTTTTTTCAACTATAAATAGTTCAGACATTCAGGCCTAACTAAAGCCATGTACAAGTTGTTTTAAAACCAAACATGAACATGTCATTTTTCACATTTCCTTTTTATTACTTTTACCCAAATTACTTTTTAGAATTCTCAAATACCAAAGGTCTGGAAGTCTTACGGTTACTAAGCGACATGGCTGCATGGTGGAAGTCTCAGGTATGTAGAGTACATATCCTCACATGCACCCTGAGAATTCCCTGCTGTGCGAGTAGCCTCTGACTCACCCTACCCCTCGGCTTTGGCGCTGGCCAACACTGCGTTGGCATGACAACTGTCACTGTGAATCAGATGTGTGCTTACAGGAGCCAAGTGGCAGGAAGGAAATCAAACAGTGTATATCTGTGCAGGGGACATGTTATCATATTATTGTTGAAAGCCTGAAAATTCCTTAGCCAAACCATAAACTTATTTGCACATTGATTTTTGCAATTTTTCCAAGAAAAACTGTGTTATGGCAATGTTTACCATAACAATAACCTGAAGGTAAAACTCTTTCTGGTTTTTTAATAAACAGCTTCTGTATGATCCCTTTTTACTATTATTCCATATCTGACTCAGGAAGCACTCAACCATTCCAAATAAAATGCATTACTCTAATCTTTTTTTGAATGAACTAAACCAAATCTTGAAGCATATGGCAATCAACACCTCAGCTGGACACCAGCTTTTCCCTCTGCAGCCCAACAACAAGCCAGGTTCATAACAACTGTGTCACTTGACGCTGCGATCGACCCCCCACTGAGTCATCTCCACGGGTAAACTTGTGCAAGGCATATGTTAACATGCATGCTCCTTTTTTTCCTTTTTCTCTTCCTCATGCACTACCCCCCCTCCCACACACACACACACACACACACACGAGCCACGTCCATGCAGCATGTGATTTGAATCTGAAAATGCACTTTTTTATGCAAAATTCTGCTGAAAATTCAAATTAAAAAAATGAAACACTGCAAAGATGTGAATTATTATGCAGGAGAGCTAGCAGAAAGAAGCTCACAAAAGCTGCCACGGCCAGCCACAAAAAGAGGTGGAGGTGAAAAAAAGGAAGCAGCTTTGACAGTTGTAATCTCATCCGTGACGGTCCTGCAGTGAATATTCGGGTGGTTTTGTGTCTTCTCAGCCTCTGCATGTCTGTTTCTTCTGCCCTTGGTAAATCAGCTTCTTCTCCAACTTTAAAAATAGCATCAGCCAAGATGCAGAGCTATTTATACTCTTCTCACACCCTGCAGGTTTAAATGCATCACCGTGTGTGTGTGTGTATTTAAACAGTTTTTTCTTTTAGTTTTCTCTGCTTTTGTTATAGCAAATCACACAGGAAAACAGGCAGGCAGGGCCATTACTGTGTGAAGGGACTTTAAATCTGTGACATGCACACACACACACACACACACACACACACACGTTCTTACAGGTAAGGTTTGGTGCGTCACATTCATGTATTTGCCTACAGGAACGGGGCATTAAGAGCTGCAGCTGTGTGAGAGAGGCACTTATGCACTCACACTGATTCAGACAGAAAGGCGTGAACGTTTGTTTGCGTCAAACACTGCAAATTTATGCGTGAATAATCTGTTCAAAATAACAACTAGAACTCCACCTCAACTATAATATAGTAAATACTGTTTTATTTATCTATGAAATTATTGAATATCCTGTTTTTAAAGTTAGTCTGCTGTGTAGACTTGTGAGATTCGAGGTGTTTTGTTCACTATTGTTATTATCTTTGGAGGGGGGGGTTACATGATGGTTTAGCTACTCCGTGCTTTTTCACTTGTCTGCTAAACCCCTTTTACTGCCCTTTTAGGAGACACGTGCCTTTCTCCGCCTTTCTTTTTTAAAACAAATATTCCACCAAATAGCGTAACTACAGCTCAGGAGCAATCGCGTGTGCATCACAATCGTGTTTAAGAAAGCAGAGTGCTGGTGGGGTAAATGTTCTGCAGGTGATGCACATGGCATCTGAGAAGACATGAGAGCGGCATGTCAACTAACACACATTCACGCCCGCCGGCTTGTTTAGATGTTAATGTATTTTCAACACAATTATATAGCCGTTCCATACTGATTCCTAGATTCTACTGTTGCTTCTCAGAAACTCAGACTCCAAATCTTATCCTGATGAAAAATTATCGGGCTGGGACACCAGAGTGCCACCGTTTGTTTGGGTGTGAGCTGGGTTTAATTTAATATGAAAGCAAGTGCTGAGCAAGGAGTTTTGAATAATGCGTGAGTCTATATGTTACCCTCTCTAACCTTGTGTGCATGTGTGCAACCTAGTGTGTTGAAAGTAAGTGTGCCGAGCATTCCAATAACCAGAGTGGAGCGGTTATTAGATTCGGATCCCTGCACACTTTATTAAACCTCAGTTCAATTTAGTGTAAAAGAGAGAGAAAAGGGAGAGAGCATGATAGAGAGACGTTACATCCTTATTAAAAACAGAAGACATCACCACACAAGCACAGAGAGAGGAATCTAATACACACTAATACAAAAGGGATGAATAGCATTTGCTCATATTGTATTATTTGATGTTCTCTTTTATAGTCCATCCTAATTACTTAGACCCTATATACACTGCTCTATTGTTAGAAAATGAACATTGGTAATAAAATAGTAATTACAGAAAAATCACTGATAAATGTACAAGAACAATTAGGGTGCAACACTTTTAAATGCACCTTTACTGCAGTTATTTGTCTGAAGCTACAGTTAAACAGATGGAGAAGCAGGAGCACTTTCCCAAGTTACTTAGTTAAAGGACTGTAAATGAAATGCTGGCCCTGGTTTAATCCAATGGAAAACACATGGTTTCCCTGGGACATTTAAAGAACATGTCGGAAAGAAGAACTACAATAGAAGATGGACACAAAGAGCCAAAGTATAACCGAGGAGCAAAATTAAGAGAGAATTAAGCAGAAACAGGTGACAACAAGGAACGGCAGCCTCTGTCTAATCTGTATTCCAGTGGGACTTGTGTTTCTGCATGTGCATGTGCATGTGCATGTGTGTGTGTAGGTGTGTGTGCGTGCGTGTGTGCAGGTCTGGGAAATAAAGCGAAATGGCTTTTTGTGAATGACAGGAGAGTGCAGCAAACGGAAGAACTTGAGGAAAAAAAGAAAAAAGGTGATGAAGTTGTAAATTACAGTGGGAGGTGGAAGAGGAGGAGGAGGTGCAGGAGGAGGAAGCACCAAGGCACACTCAGAGGAATCCCTCCTCTCATGTTTTTGTTCCTTCATCTCGGGCATCTGGGGAGCTACGTGACGTCTTCTTCCTCAACTCTCGGTGTTTATTCCAGTCCTCTGTCTCTCAGAGATAAATAGAATAAACCAATTTTATTTTTTAAACTTCATGTACAGTAACGCCTGCAACCAAGCTTTTTTCCACCAGAGTAGGTCTGATTTATTAGCTGTGAATTGATCATTGTTTGATCAATGATAGATCGCTGGTTGTGGGGTGATCAAACATTCACCCGATTGTCTAATGAGGTGAATGAGCTAGGTGCTAATGAGCTAAAGCTACGCTTCTGCCTCTGCCACACATTATAGCGTGAGTGTGCTCGTCCCTAATCACACGTGACTGTGTTTGAGTTAGCGTGTAGCCACAGGGCTGACGTTAACAACAACAATGCTCTCTGAGGAACTCAGATCTTTTTTTTTTTTTTTTCTGGCAGGTCTGCTGATCATGCTTATTCACACGCAGATACACTCCTGTTTTAAATTTCTGTCCCAATTAGCATTTTGTGTTCAGGATATGAACTGTGGGGATTACAAAAACAAAGCGATTTTGGGAGTAATAGGAGAACAGGTGGTGGAACCGGTGGGGAGCAGGTAGATGAATGGGCGGGACCCTGCACCCTGTGGCTACTCTGATTGGACAGCAGCAGGGCTGGCTGTGACATCATTGTCCTTGCCTAAGGCTTATGACACCATCCAATATTGATGATGACACGCACGCGCACACACACACACAAAAGGAGAGACAAACAGAGCGAGAGAGAGAGAGAGAGAGAGAGAGAGAGAGAGAGAGAGAGAGAGAGAGAGAGAGAGAGAGAGATAGCTTAAACACTATGATTGACCTACAAGTAAAATCAGTTAATAATCCAAATAGCTCTGAGTCTAGAGATCTAAATCACAATATATTAATTTCTTCTTAGGAAAGAGGCTATACACCCCTCACCTCCAAGCACATCTTCCTTAAATATCTCCGTGCAGAGTGCAGGATGCCATCAAGCATCTGTGTGGGCTAAGCTTTCCTTCTGGGCTCTGGGGAAGGGGCTGTTTGCAGAGAGTTATAAGTCAAAAGTGCAATAAGAGCTCAGCAATTTTAATAATCTGTCTTGAACACAGTCCTTATCTACAGCAAGTGAGCTTTTCAAAGCAGCTGACAAACCCTTGTTGCAGGAAAAAAAAAGTTAAAGTTAACAGCACCTCAGATTAGAGCCCGGAAAAATATCAGAGTTCTAGTAGTAGACACCTCTCTACTGGAGAATCAGGCCTTTCTGCCTAAATAGCTGCTAAAAAACCACTACCAAGGAAAAGTAACAAGTAGAAGAGATTCATTTGCCGCGCTGGGTTTTTGCAACGCAGACAAAATGATGGCACACTCAGCCTCATGGCTACCATAGCAGCGACACGCTGTTCCATCCAGCTTGTCTTGAGTTGGATCATTATTCATTCAAGAGGACAATGACCCCGGACACACCTCCAGGATGTGCAAGGGGCTATTTCACCAAGAAGGAGAGTGATGGAGCGTCTATGTCAGATGACCTGGCCTCTACAGCTGCCTGACCGAAATCCAATTGAAATGATTTGGACAAAGGCGGACCCCAGATAAACAGAAAAAAGGCCAACTTTTTTGTTGATTACCCTATCCACAATGTAAATAATCATTAAAATAAAGAAAAATATTAAAAGAGAAGGCTCTGACTTTCAACTGTGCACACGATTAGCGTTACAACAGCTGTTAAAATGGTTGTGCTCTAAACAGTTATAAATAATCAGAAATGACAGCAAAGCAGGAAGAATAGTTGGAAGAGACAGACGCCTTCTGTCCATATGTGCCACAGATATTTCGACAGCTGGTTGCTCAATACTTGAAGGATGCTGTTTATCTAACTTGTGGGAGGCAATTACTTACACTGTGCTGCACACACAAGCCTGTGCGCACACACACGCACACACACACAAGCCTGTGCACACACACAGGCACACACACTTGCAAACCCTGTGATGTCAACAACGAAAACACATACGCTCATGCACATTGTGCACTTGGTGAATCAGCCAGACAGAAGTCTAATTAATTCACGCTAAGCCCGCTGTGGGAAGCTGAAAATGATATTCAATCTAGAGCCAACACTTAGTACATACCTTTATTAAGTCCGATTTGATGAGTCCAAAAATTAAAAGCATTGTTTTTTGATCCAAAGGCACTTTTTTAACATAATTGTTTGATCTTGAAATAACAAAGTACTTGTTGCTTAGTAACAAACAGACATATATGCATTTACGGTAAGTCTGAGAAAGAGAAAATTGTCAAAAACGTAAGGCATTGCACACAACATTGCACACAACAGCACGCTAACTCTTGGCCTTGATCAAAATGTGCGTCGGTCCACATATACTCGGACGGTTGCTGCTGGAAACCAGAAACACACACACAGGTGCATCCATTTAGGGTTTCACAGGAATCATTGCTGAGCACCAAATAGAGCCTCCCTCTATGTTTTCAGAGATCTTATCCTTGCAGGTGATGACTACCTTCTGCAAATGTGTGCAGCCATAATCGTGTAGATATGTGCACGTATGTATAGCGGGGGTCCAACTGGTCCATGTATGCTCCCTAGCCCACAGAAGTGTTAATATTCTGCACACATCGGGCGCACCCAAACCCCATTAATCATGTTTGTGAACGTCTAATCTCAACGTTACTTGCTCTATTTTCATTTTCATGGCTGTCTGCAAGATTTATAATGGCACTTTGAGACTGTGGATGTGATAAGTGTGTGTGTGTGAGCATGCCTTGTAATAGTATAATACGGAAGCATGCTCTTAAGCATGTCACCTTGTTCCAGAGAGGAATGACCTAAATGTGCTATTAGTGTTTATGGCTGCACCAGCATGTTGGTACACATTTCCGCTACTTCACACCTGCAGCAGACTCTTGTTTGCAGCAGTGTGTGAATATTGGTTACAGTGACTGGGGCAAAATGGCATGGGATTTCTGCTTGTTACCACTGTGGCAGTAAGTGCCCTTTTTTAAGAGATGTCCATTCAGATGATGAGATTGGATTACATCAGTGGCAGGCGGAGAGCAGAAACAAGCACAGGGCTGAGCAGAGAGGCACAAGAAGGGAATGAAGGCAGTGTTTCCGCTAATGCATCCGACAGACGACAAAACTCCTCCAACCATCCATCTGTGCATAACGGCCGTTCTGTGGTCGGATGTGGTGCGTGAGGAGTGACTGAAGGATGTGATCGCCTGAATCTAACAGTGTGCTCGGGGAGCCGACCTCACTAAATGATGGCCGATGGTGTTTGTCTAGACAAACGGTGCCGAGGGACAACGCAAACTAGACAGACAACGCAGTCACTGTGAGAAGACCAGGAAGATTTTTTTGTTCAAAAACTAAGCATATACTAGCCCAAAAAAATAGCCAACCACTGAAAGAATGCACCACACGAACACCCATCTGTCAGGGTTAAATCTACACATGCTGGGTGGAGAATATGCCAGATATCTTTTTTTCCCTCTGACAACAAGCAAAAAAAAAAAATCTGCAGATCCGTTCGCATTTATAAAAGAGGGAACTTTAAATGGCAAGCCATGGCAGCATAAATTAAACAACTTTGTCTTGTCTTGTTTTAGAGTTTCAAGCACTTGTATATATTTATGATAGTCCATTCATCAAACCAGAACATTGCTGCTTCAGACAGGGTTAGAACAGACTATAAAAGTTGAGTTTGAGCCCTACAAAAATGAGAATTTAGTGATTCTGTCCTAGTTTTGTAAATCTAAGTACATTCTTTAGAGTCCTGCTTACCTTAAGGTGCTGAGTTTAGACATTTAAATTTGTTTGTAAAAAAAAGCCCACAGCTCCACCACACATTGCTGGGGTCACCCGAGGGAATATGGTCCGTATCTAAGGCACATTTAAGCTGTTGTCGACTCTTCAGCATGCATGTATGACATTTTAGCCATCTGTGCATGTTGTGAGACTATTTTGCCATTAACCTTGCCACTTTTGTATACTGTGCCCTTACACTAATTGGCTGAGTTAATGGTTATTAGCAGTATGGACTTGGAGTCTGTGCAAGTGTTTTGCAAAAATGAAGCAAGCTAACTGCCTGCACAAGAACATTGCAGCGTTTTTCCACAAATGTTCTACAGGGAAGCGATACAGTGGGCCAGAACCACTTACAGTACCAAAATCAATGGCCACCATTAAACTATGCTGTCTGGCACATCTCTGCTATGACATTACTCTTGGGAGCCAACAATCTGTCCTATTAGATGAGTTAGACAAGGGAGGGAGCTGTTTAACACGAGTGTTCACACAGACAAGCAACAGCACAGACAAACAAATCACCTGAGTGACATTTACCAATTTTGATCTCATCATAGAGACACTACCCCAGCATGGCTGGCGGTCAAAAAATAGCAATAAAAAGACATTAATGACAGTGGATGTAAATGTAGGTGAGGAACTTTCTGATCACAGAAACACACATTTTTCATTTCCTGGATTCTGTCACTGAAGCTTCATCACCAACAGTAACTCAGACATAAAAAAAAATAGAATAAATTATTTTCAGTCAAATTAATGAAACGTGTTCCTAAAAGATCTGGGTTTTTTTTAGGCTTTGAACAGATGAATGATGACTTGAACATTAACCGTTTGCAAAAATCTGACCAAGTCAAACACCAAGGATCCGGAAAAAAAGCCTCTAAATTCTACAGACTGAAAAGAACCAGTCCACAGTCTCATACTAGACTGAGCTCATCTATCAAAGTCCTAGTGAGGATCCAGTTGATATCAGTCACAGTAATCCTACATTCCAAAACTACAGAAGCACAGTGAACGCAGCACGGTGTTGGTTATGATGGTCAGTGTTGCATACCGAGGCCAGATGGTTTATTTGGCTCTGCCATTGTGTTGGCAACCTGGTGAATTTGTATTCATTTTCTGCATGGCCAACATGAACCAACAGATCCATCTTTACCACTTGGAAAAAAAAACAGAACCCAAAGTAGGCTAAGGCAAACTGCCTAGTATCACGCTTTCTTTTACTCACTTTATGTTCATT
>CAAE01015035.1:189914-225512 GCA_000180735.1 Tetraodon nigroviridis | reverse complement strand
AGAAGACACACACACACACACACACACACACACACACACACACACCCTCAGCAGGGGTGTACAGATCTGAAGTGTGTATTATTCCAGAAGCACTGAAGGTCTGTGCTGCACTTGAGCGTCTAGTAGAGATTACCGAAGGCTGCAGTCTGTTATTACACATCTTTTCAGATGAGAAGTCAAACTGATGTTTGGCTGCTTTTAAAGGCTACTGGCAGCATTCAGGAGCAGCGAAATCACGGCAAATGTAAACGTTACCACACCAACGAAAGGAGATGAGAGCTGAGCTCCAGGTCATCCCAAAGAGTGAGAACACTCAAGGCACAGCATGTTACTCTGCACATGTAAATAATGGACGTGATGGCGGGGGGGGTTCTAGGCTCTGTGTACCAGCTTCCAGAGAAATCCCTCACCCAAAATGTTAACATGTGTGGTGGTACAGGGAGGAGGTGACCCAGATTAACCCCGTCTTTGCTTTAATGCTTTTTCCTGTCACATTTGAAAGGGTGTAGGTGTAAATCAGCACATTTGTCACAGGGTCCGCGTCATACTCTATCAGTGAGTTTCCTGTGAAAAATATGTTGGTTTCTGCTCAAAACTGTGAAGGCACGGTGACGTCAAAAAGGTCAGAGGAGGTATACAACAACAGCGGAAATGACGAATTACAATCTCAACATTTCTGACTCACCAGGAAATCAGTGGAATAAGCTTTCATTTGGGCAACAAGCCTCCTTAAATTCCACACGTAAAAGGGCATCGGGTAAATGCATCCCAGCATATTCAAGGAGGGCTTGTCATGCCTTCAACAGTTTATCAACTAATTTGTCAAGCACCTTTCAAACCTAATTACTTGGATGGTATCTGTTAGCGACAGCCTGCCTGCTGTTGCTCTCTCACCCAGAAGGAGGAGGTTTTTAGGCGGGCATTTGCAGGAATAAATAAAGATGAGTCGGGGTTGCGGTGCGAATGGTATGTGACACACTCACTATCAGGGCCGTGTGGTTCTTGCTGCGCACTGCCTTGTGCAGGGCGGTGATGCCGTCCTTTGTTCGGAAATCCAGATGCGCTCCTCCATTCTTTAGCACTTTGATGAGTTCCGCACATCCCTCCAGCTGTGCTGCCAGTGTTAGAGGACATTCTGAGGAAGAGCAGGCAAACAGGTAAGAAGAGAAATGTTTCAATTATTCACATTTTAGAAAAGTTAAAGAAACTTTTAGGAACTCGGTTTTTGGACAACTGTTCTGACTGCCTGCTTCTCTTCACGGCTCCGCTCCTTAGATCGCAGGTCACCCAACAGGGAAATCTCCCAAGGCTGGACAATTATTTGCATAAACTTGAGGAGATTAGCAGGACACGTAATCTCGCTCTGGCCAGCGCGCAGATGGCTCATTTCAGAAAATCCAAAAACAATTTGCCTTGAAATCGGGGAGAGTGACAGCCGGAGAAAAATCCAGCACATTTCCATACCGCCTGTGTCTGGATCGTGGAAGTTTGGGTCCAGGCCTTTATCCAGGAACCTTGAAACCTTTTCGATGTTCCTCTGCTGCACATGCTCCATAAACTTCTTCAGATTTGCCTAATGGAGGGAGATGGGGAGAAGGAGATGGAGGGAAGCAGAGAGAAAGACAGCAGTGATTGGGTGATGTAAGACTCTGGAGGGGGGGTGCTAAATAATGCAGCTCAGAGATGAAAGCGGTTTTCTGCTTCTCTTTTAGGGGGTGTAGTCCTGTACCGTCATGCCAAGTAAATGGACCATGTGCAGCAAATATAGATGTGTTGAGAGGATAGAGGGGAAAAAGGAGGAGAATAACACAAAATTCCTGCAGTCTGAGATTAATACACGTGAATGCAGACACACAGAGAAACTTTCCATTGCGATGGAATCCATACTTATGTTCACCCTGACTTATTTAGCATAAACCCACAGCTCACAAGGACATTAGAACCAGTCTGAGCAAATTTAAAACAAATGCATTTACATCAGGGATCCTTTGTTCACAAGCTGCATCATCGCAGCCATCACCAGTTTTAGAACTATACAAGATCCCCACGTGAAAAACACCCAACACACACACACACACATTACATTTTGCACAACTTAAAGCCTGAGCTCATGCCATTCGATGCAGTTCCCTTTAGAAAGACGGGCAAACGTGCGCTCTCAGCCGCTGTTTCAGTACTCACCGTGTGCAGCATGGCACAGCCTGAATCCTGTCCTGAACCGTCACGCTCAGCACCTTCCCAGTGTCACAACCCCCCTTTTTTCTCTGTGATATCTCGGACTCATCTGCAGCACACCTGCCTCCTCCGATCCTCCACACTCAGCACACTGACACACTGCAGGAAGCTGCCAACCGCTGCTCCCAACCGTCTCCGAGTCCAACTGAGTGAAAGAAATCCACTTTGGCTTCTTTTTCTTCTCTGGGTTGCTCAGTGAGGCAGTTGTTATGGTGATGGGATACAAGGACGAGTCCGCCAGCCAATGTACACATGGCTGGGAAATTAACCGTGTTTATGTTTGTGATGGTGAGTGTGCGTGTGTGCACGTGTGTGTCTTGCCAACAGCTTGCCATGAAGTGACTTGGGGGTGATTTGTAAGGAAGCAGCTGAATTGGATGGCTGTTTTATTGCCCGCTGATCAAAATATAGATTAAAACTCTTGGTACGTTATTATACCCCCTCTGAATCACACAGACTCAGATGATGTGAAGCACAACGACATCCTAACACAGAGTCAAACCCGTGTGCACAAGTACAATACTGACAATCACAGAGTGTCTGACTAATCCTGACATTACAACCATCAACATAAACTATTTGGGTTTAGTAAAATAAACTGGGGACCTTAAACAGTTTTTTTCTCAAGTGTATAAAGGGTCTGCATGCCAGAGAAAATTCTGCCTGGTCTATTTTTTTATATCATGATCACAGTTGTCGTTGGAGGTCTCAAGCCTCCGGCTTCCAGCCACTGATAGACAATGCTCCTGTCTTACAAAGTAAAATATCATTTTAAAAGGAAGAGTGGAAAAACCAGTGACTGATTAAACATTTTGTCAACTGCTTCACTCGTCTTCTCAGCCCCAGAGAACTGTGAGAACGGGGAACAGGGCTTTGCATGCTGGTGGGCTGCATGCTAGCATTTCATGCATGTATGCATGAATGTGGGGGTGTGTTTGTGTGAGCGTATGCTTGTGTGAATATATATGTACCATACATGCACGCCTAGCTGTGCATAAATGTGGTTTAATATGATACACGCATGACTGAGGAATGTTCACATGAATATAAACATGTGCCAGGTAACAACAGCTGATGACCAGCCAGAGTACAGTGTGTAACTTATGGAACAAGTCTGCAGAACTGGAAGTAATGTAAAAACCCATCCCCCTGCATCCCCATGCATGAGTTCCATCTCACTTTAGAAAAAAAGCTGTGCTCTTAGACACTGAAGGATCAGATGGCTGCCATTCACCAGTGATCACAAATAAGATGGACTATCGCTGGAAAGTGAGATTTTTTAGCTAAAACGGTTGCACAACTGATCTTTAGAGTCTGGGGTTCTCACTTCAAATGCAGCTCAAGACTCAAGTGTTTCTGTCTCCATTTGTCCATGTGTTGGAATTCATCAGCGTGAAACAACAGAATGCGTTTATCTCTTTTAGACCTCGTGCACGAGCATTTTTCGTTTTCTTTTGTCAAAAGAAGAAGAATACATTTTTAGAGACACCTATACCCACCTGACCAAAGCAAAGCTCTGATGAAGATATATTTTAGATTTCGCACAGAAAAACACAAGACAGCACAGTAGTGCCCTAAAATTTGCATACTTAATGTATACTGAATTTGAGTAAAGCAAAATCATTTGTTTAGTAAATTTCATTAAGATTACATCTGATTATTCCTATATTTGGCCGATTACCTTTAAAATAATCCCGTTCAAGGTCAGCAAAGGCAGAACATCACTTGCAGAAAACAGACAAACATCTCATTTTACCTTCCCTCTCTGTTTTTACTGGTTATAAAATGTTCCCTTTATTGTTTTTTTTTTTTTAATTATTTCATAGTTTTAAGTTTAAAGTGTTTTTCCATAGCTCCTCAGAAGGAGATGGTCATGCAGTCGGACGACCTCAGCAGCTCGCGTGCAGCCATGTGTCATCCATACTGGCACTGTGCCGACACTATCACTGCCCCATATTTACACTCATTACCACATGGTTCCATGGCCCCTGATTCCCTCACAGCTGGCCTCCAATGTGCTGCGCTGTGGCAGAGCGGTAATCACAACGCTCACCAACATGATGTGTACTCAGAAACTGATCGTGTGAGCTGGACCAGAAAATACACACGTGTTCGGGAAAGTGTCACAGAGCCATGAAAAGGAGGTTGAGGGGACGGGGCCACGTGGATGCCTCGGGGACTGCTGGACCTCAGGATGATGCGACCAGAGCCTGAGCTGTAGGGGCAGGAGAGGTGAGCTGGGGGTCAGACGTTCTGACCTGTCAGAGTCTGCTCTGTGCAGAGGGCACATCAGTAATCTGAATTTTAAACTTCTTATCATCTGACCTCAGGACACAAGCTGAAATTTAAAGTTTGCCAACAAGAGACTGACCTCTCTTCCACCTGGCTCAAAAGTTCATCCCTTTTTTTCAAACACCCTCTGGGAAAAAAAACCGGCAAATGGTTTAGCTAGTTTTATTTGTCAGTTTGGTCTATAATTCATGGATTTATTGCATAGCGCTGAAGATCTAGAAGTATCATTAAAAATGCAGCACAAGAATGTGGTGTGGCAGAAAACATGGTACAAATGGGTCACATGCACACAAGAGGGGGAAAGAGATAAGTGCAAAGATGTGACAGATGAGGTAAAATAACCCTTATAGTACGTTATACTTGAAGCAAATAGACTTCCAATTGCGAAGCTACTAAGATGCATCTCAAATCAGGTAAACATTTAGTTAAGCAGATGATTTAAGGGGTAACACTACATTCTAATTTCTAGAGTTAGCAGATTAAACATCTCCGCCTGATAGTGTTTTTCACAACGATGATGAAGATGATTATCTGCTGCCGATGGTTTTCCTGTCTCTGTTCCTCTCTCTGAACCTGAAACCTTACCTTGGCCAAATTTCCCCTCTTCTGGCTGATTCTGTGAAAAGCTCTCGGCAGGCTTCCATGACAATAACTGACCTCAATCAGAGCGAAGCAGAATGAAGCGGCTAATGAAGCAGCTCACACAGAGGGAGCTCACAGAAGAGGACATTCAAAGCCATCGTTGTTTGTCTTCCTGTGTTTGCTTCATTTTGATCCCTCTCTAGATTGGCGAGGCTTGCTGTTGTCGTGGAAGCGCAGCAGCAGTTTTCACCAACCAAACCAGGCTCAAGTCCTTGCTCTTTATCTAGCATCAGCCCCTTCTGTTTCACTTTTCATTTGACCTGCAACCCTTCTAAATTTTCAGTTTTATTTTCAATAGTAAAAAATTAAATAACTACAGAAGGCCTCAGCACTGTGCTGGGACCGATCAAGCTTAACAGGCTTAAATTTTGAGACTTTTGGCTGCAAAAATAAAGATCACTGAATAACCGAGTTGATCACAGGGACTAGAGTTTTCTCTGAAGGGGCTCTTCAACCTTTACTGGAGCAAAATATAAATCACAGTAATTTGATACACCTTTGAGCTGAAAAGAAGAGTGACCACACATGAGAAATCGAGGCGTGAGGCATAAGGACCGATGGCATTGAACTTCCACCCTCTTGACACACACACAGGCAGGCAACATAAACACTTCCTGATTCATAGTGTTTCACAATAAAAACACAATCCATGAGTGCAGTAAACAAAACATATTTTTACACCTCTTTAGAAGGCTTCGTCTGTATTAAAATACTCACACAATTCAATTTCTTTTAATTGAAATAATGCTGCCATTGGTGCCCTGCAGGGCTTTGCTACAGTCTTTTGGAGATGTTTGCACCTCATTCATCTGGAGAGATCTAGACCTTCCTATTGACAGGTTTGAAGGATTACAGAAGGATACAAAGGATACAAAGAAAAAGCCAGTGAAAATCCCCTGTGTGTTTGAGCAGAAAGCCGTTCTCCACCTGGAGCCCAGCCATCAGCTGACGAAGCGCACACATACCAGTCAGCTCCCCTCTCCTGACTACTGCCTCACTTTCACGCTAAATTAAATTAGACATGGAGACAGATAACCAATGTTGGCCCTCTTTAAAAAAAAAAAAAAAAAACTAATTTCACTTCGATCATCAGTGTGTATCAAACACTGATGACTGGAAATCTAAAAAGAAATTTAAATATGAACTCATCACCTTCTGAGTCACTGAAACGAATGAATTACACATGCAGGAAATTTCAATCTGACAGAGAAACCCTTTAAACTATGTAAGGAGACCAAATCTCTGTAAGTTTCATTATAGCAACCGGCAACAGGTGACCTGTGCAGACTAAAATGTGACAGCATCATTTATTCCCAATGTCAAACATGTTAGCGTACGTGAGTCTAACCTCTGTAACGCGGCTCCGGGCAGCTCTTTCTGATCGCAGCAGCATGATGCCTTCTCGTCAATTCTTTGCAGAAACATGAACAAAAATGACATGAGCTACTTGTAATCGCCAGAGCGATTCACTTGAAACAGTTTGGGCAGGTGAGACAATACGAGCTAAATGTGGCTGTGCTGGCAGAAGGCTTCAGTAAACGCATGGCCTCATCAACACATGAGCAAACACGCAAAGCTTGGGCCTATTGTTTGTGGATCCCCAAAACATTCTGCTGGCCATTCATTCCAGTCTACCCACCGTTCAGGCCGCACCGACCGCTTGGCTCGGACCAACATTGTCTCATTGTGCAGTTGAGTCCTGGCTCCATTTTCTCGAAAAAAAAAACCCCCCAAAAAAAACCAAATAACAAAACAAAACAAAAAAACAAAACAGGTATGATATTGTGGATCTTGGTGACGTTAAAGGACACTCATATCCACTGCGAAAAAAAGGTGGTCAAATGCATTAGGACAACTTTGAGGATTGAAAAAGGAGGATTCACACAAAGGATTCCTGACCTAGTTTATGCTGAAAATAACATGTCTTTGCCCAAAATTACAAGAAAACAGAGTCCTGCACTTTGTGTGCGAAATAGGCCGCATGATGACAAAAAGAGGGACAATATTTCAGCTACAAACTTGTGAGCAGTCTAAAAGTTTGGACCAAAAAGTGATTACAGCTATCAGCTAACTGCAAAGCTACCTCTCACTGCTCCAGACACTAATGTAGGAACCGTTCCTCTGGGTTGGATGTGACAGCTGGATTAAACGACTAATTTGGTGCACTGATAGTTGGAGGAGAAGCCGGAGAAAAGGCACAGCAGTAGATGCGACGTCCACTAGCAGGGGACTGTAATTGGGGTGCTGGGGAAGATGGGAAGTTCGAACCGTCCAGTGGACTGACAGATATATTTATGAATGTAGGTTTGAAAAATGTTCTCTAGTTTCAGTGAATTGCTGACAGCGTCTATGCATATTCTAAAGCAGTCCTGACGGATCTGAGCTCTGCCCCAGCCCATCCTGCAGAAACGTGCACAGAGGGGGGAGATGAACTTCGCTACAAGTCAATCAAGCTTTGCTTTGGCCTTTGCTTTGCTTTTGCTTTGCTTTGCTTTTAGCTCCGCACAGCTTTGGCCGTCTCTGAGCAGGGGTGCTGCACAAAAATCTGCAGAAACTCTTCCTTCAAATCTTCCCTGGGGTCACGACACACGAATCCCACTGGATGGATGAATGGGTGAGTGGATGGACGAATTTCATGTTCAGGCTGACTTACATCTAAATGCTGGCGGATTCATGAAAATATGACAGACTCTATTGTCTGGCAGATGCATGACTCTGGGTTTCTGTGTATTGGCGTTAGGCAGGGTGGTCGGGTGGATGATGGGAATGCATGTTGTCATCAGAATCAAAGCGTCAAGAGAAAGAAAGAGCTGAATCAGGTCCAGTCATGTGCTTTAACGTTGGACAGAGGCCGGCAGGCAGGCAGCCTGCGGGGGCGTACGGCAGGAAAATGAAACACAATTAAACAACTGAAACTTACTGGAGTGAAACTTAACTGGAAATAGAGCTGAAAATATCGCACTCACACACATACACAGGCACGCATCTGAACCCTGGCTGAAAACAGCCCGAGAGTGGAGCCGGCCAGTAAGCTGCAGGCAGAAACGAGGAGTCTGTGGGTATTGTCTCTGTTCAGCCAGATGATTATTAGAACACTATTGTACTTCATGCCTCTGGCACTCTGCTCAGCTATTCACACAGCCTGACCCAGAAATATGGAGTCTGCTGCCAGCGGGCTGTATGGGGCTCTGCATTTTTATTTTTACTGGGATTTTAACTTGTTCCATGATTCGAGGATAGAAATCATCCCGAATGGTGTTGAGTGAACATGCAAATACTGCCCTGATGGTCAGAGACACCTGTGAAAACCTTAAACTCCAGTCAGGTTTTTTCCCCCTTTTTGCAGCCTCTTTCTGGCACTTCTCCCTCCTGCGCTGAACCGTATGACAAAAAACTTCATTATTTGAACATTAACTAACCAGCGGAAGACATCTGAAGTTTATTAGGTCGTATTCTGGATAGCCTGGGGCTGGAGCTTCTGTTTAACACAGGACAATCACCCGTCAACCCCAGTTTTAACTTAAAACATGACATTTAACACCAAGAACAAGCTTGTGTTGTTGTCACTGGCTGCACACATGCACAACCCCTGACACTGATGGATGCGCCACCGACATTTAGGAGTGAAACGCAGAGGCACTGCCCTGGCCTTCCGGCCCTTGGAACCTCTCCCCATGAGAGAACAGGACCATGGGGAGAGTTTCCAACATTGATGGGATTAAAAAATCAGATCCCAAGAGGTGGACTTTTTAAGATGGGTGTGTTTCTGTACGTACAGGTGTGTAACATACACCACACTAAACATCCAAGAACAGCTGCCATCTCGCACTTGTGTATGTGTGTGCGTGTGTCTATGTACAGTCCGCTGTGAGTGTGTGAAGTATTGCAGAATAAAAGATTAGCATTCTGTCAGGGTTTTAGTCAACACTGCACCAGTCAAATATGCAGCAGAGCATAACAACGAAACCACAGCCGAGAGAGGGGGGCGGGGGGAGGTTAGGGGACAGGTACAGGACTGGGGATCGGGGGATAATTCAAGATATTCTAAAACACTGGGAGGGCATTCTTTAGTCACAGATAATATTAGAATAAAAGAAAAGAAAAAAGTAGCAAATGAGGTACCTTACTATTGAGTTTGGCCTTGGCTTCTTTAGTTTTTTTCTCCTTTTTCTCAGCTGCTTGTTTTCGGCCCAGAGCGGATCCCATCTCACACACACTCCCTGTTACACATGCACTCCCAGGGGGTCAGCTACAGAGCCAGCACCAAAACATCATCCACATGGCCATGTCCAGTCCCCCTCCTCTTCTCCTCACTCTCTCCTTTGCCACCCTTCGTCTTTTCTGCGCAGCACGTCGCACGCTCACATGGTCACTCACACAAACCCCTCACCTCGACAAGGACGCGCGCACCGACTCCTATTCATGCACAGAGAGGGAGAGAGAGAGAGAGAGAGAGAGAGAGAGAGAGAGAGAGAGAGAGAGAGAGAGAGAGAGAGAGAGAGAGAGAGAGAGAGAGAGAGAGAGAGAGAGAGATGGCAGGGTGAGATTTTGCAGGTTGTTGAGAGAAGACTGGAAAGGGTTGGGGGAATGAGAGTGAAACAAGAGGGAGGGAAAAAGGGGAGGAGTGAACACATAAGATAGAGGGAGGAAAAAGTGAAACATTAGATGAAAGGGGCAGTGTGTTTAGTGTATAAAATGAATAAATGAAAATGGACAGAAGAGGGAATTAAACGGTATGAAAATGCTGCAGGATGCAGAGGCAGTTTGTTATTACAGCTGCAGGAAACAGGGGAAGATGATGCGACGTTCAGAACAGGAAAACAGTAAAATCATAGGATCCAGCATCAATTAGTCTCTGTGTGCACGCACAAGTTGTGTTTGGTTGTTGTTTGGACGAGTCTGCATGTCATGCAAAAGTTCCATGTTCGATCTTCTAATGAACTCCTGCAGTCTCAGTAACAAAGGCTTTGGAAGCTTTTACACAGCATAAATATCACAAGAACAAAAATCCACATCCTGTCTGCAGGTTCACCAAAAATAATGCAAGAATTCCCCGCTTACCAAAGCAACAATAAAGGTATGGGTGGAATAATGCTGATGAAGTCAATTATGCTTTTTCCACACACACAAAGAAAACTAAACTTTAGCTTGGGCTAAGCTTGAGCCTCACGCTGGCCTGTGAATGTGTGCGTTGTAATAATAACAGCACGTGCGGAGTCCCACTGCTCCAGCAGCACAGCATCCGTGACCACATTACCAAATAGGGCGTCACTAAATGCTTTCCACAACTGTATATGCCTCTTTAGCTCCTTCAACCCCCACGCCTCCTGGTGCCAAGTGCGTTTACTCATAATTAGACTGTATATACAGTATAGCCATCCATCTATACATCTATCCATCCATACATCCATTCATCCAGGGTGAAAACAAGGGGGGTGGGGGAGATGTAACATACAGGATCACCAAATCGATGATGCAGGTAATCTGGTGAATTTGAATAACACTGGTACCAGTGCAACTGAGCCTCGAATTCAACACTCCTCCATCCCTGAGATGGTATTTGGACGTATTTTATGTGATGTTTGCCGAAAGAAACACAGTCATCACACCCTGTTGAACGCATTAGCACAGGAACAGAAGGCCATTAATTTTCAGCATATAGCAGCTATATCACCTTGTGACCGAAACAATTGTGTGTATGTGGAAACAATCTATTTTATAATCTCGAGTTTTAGCTACATAAAACTCCAGAGGTAATTTTATATACCCAATTTAGAGCCATTCATTAAAAGAGTCTTTGGGGAGGTTTTGCACTTTTGATTCATTATAATGTTAAAAGAGCCCGTTATACTTTATTTTAATTTTAATCTGTTGTGCACTCTCAAACCTTAGGGAGCTCATTTAAATATAATTATTCACAATTTAAATATACGTGCAAGAACAGTTTAAAACTACAAACTGCCATGAGGTCAACAGATTGACCTTAGTCAGCCCAAGAAAAGACAAAGAAAAGATGGGAAAATATTGTTGTCCAGGACGCAAACCTCAGTGCATGGTTTTATGTTTTATTAATACAAGATTGAAAAAAAGGAGGGAATTGTGTCTATAATGAAAGCTCTGTCATTTTCTGAGAAAGACCTGCATTCTACAGCTCTGTCCGTCACATGGCTGTCTTCCCACACCAACAGCCCACACACTCGTTTCTGCCCCTATAAGTAAAGCATATAAACATTCTACACACCCTCGCTGGCTGGATAACCAGGACAGTTTTGGGGTGAGTTTTAGGTCAAATGAGAAGGGGACATATAGGAAAATTCCATCAATTATGACCTCATTTGAAATTGCGGCCTGCGGCAAATGAGCTGCACACCAGCGAAGTAGGCTAATGTTTGACCTGACCCTCACGGGGAGGTTTGCAGCAGCCATCGCCATGGCAGTCAAGGCTGCAGGGGTCACGCACAACAGGATTCCCCTCTTTCACCCTGGAAGTCACAATGCAACCAAAGTTAATTTGTCATTCATAAAATATTAGCTGTTGATTTAAAAACCAAGATATTCCTCATTTTTAATGACCCCGTGGACGTGATATAGCATACATGCACATCATGTCATCTGATTAGAAAGAAGAATAAATATTGGCAGCAACAAAGTTAAATTTTACAAAATTCTTAGAAGACATTTAAACTGCAGGTCAAGTGAATGTTCTTATATTGCTCCCTGCTCTGTTTCTATTCTATTTTACGTCTGAAAAATGATAATCTGCTTTTAAAAACTGTCACACGCATCTAGAACAGATGACTTCCTGGGCTGATGATTTATTGTTTACTGCCAAACCTTGCTTGAGCGCTGTTTGTGTTTGAGCCGTGGTGTGACTCATCCATCTCATCACTTTCTACATCTCATTTTCTACAGTGCTCCTCATTTTCTTTTGGGTCGATAGCATCAGCAGAAGTGCGCCAGAGAAACCGTTGGTTCATTATGCACCAGACAGGCCAAAGAAGCAAAGGAAAAAGCTCAACAATGAACTCAAAAGTTCAGCCTCCTTGCAAGAAACCTTTTCAGTGACATTTTCAAACGGCCATGCACGGACCGAGGACGCGGACCGAGTCTAGCAGCAGATGAAAGTGTTCTAGCAATTAAAATAAACAGGTGTTTAAGAAAGAGCTTTCTCAAATCATTAGAAGATCTTTGAAGCTTTTACAGGCTTTTAGCCTTAAATGAGATAACACCACAAATAATACCACACCAATAATTACCATTAAGATGTAACGTGTCCTGGTCTAAGATACCTGCTCACTTAGAAACTAGAACACTGATGTGTTTCATCACATCTACTGATATAAAAAATTACTACAGAATAGGTACAAAACTGTATGTTTAGTAAATGAAAGTAAGGGGTCATAAAACTTGCCCATCAACAGTTTCACAGGACCACAAACACAGTTGGAAAAGTGGTTACACTGCTTGATTTCATCCATCTTGCACATTTCATGCAGGCAGCCTTCTGGGCAGCAGAGCCTCCGTTTAGACTTGAGGAACGTATGGATGGTGATATATCAGCCAGCCTGGGGAGCAGCCATTGACTTTTCTGTTCGTTAGGGCCCCAAGAAGTGGAGAAAGACTCATTCCTGCAAACTTTAGCCTCACCGCCGTCATCCATCGCCAAAACTACAATTAAAATAAGTGCTCCGCAGCAATTTCCTATTTCTATCTAACACACTCACACACACACGCGCGCACACGCGCACACACACACACACACACACACACACACACACACACACTACAACACTACGAACTCTCCTCACTATCCTGCTTCTAAATGGTGGATAATGCTCTCGCTTTTTGCTGCTAGTTGCCCTGTTTTATGCACACATACTGTGTGTTGGGACATTGTCTGTCATTCATGATGTACAGCTCAACCCAAATTATGTACCAACACACACTGGGCTCCCTTCTTGCTCTGCACCAGCAAAGATCTGGGATCGTGGACAAAGGCACACTCTGTGACCTCTAGATCTTCCACATATTACAGCTGCAAAATATTCTATACTAACAAAATACAGGCAGAGGCCAGAGATCCTACTGCTGCATTTTCCCTCAGAGCATCACATGAATGATTTATGGACAAAAAACGACTACCATATAATACAGCCTTCAAATATTGTATTACTGAATGAATGAAATCGTTGTGTCTAAAAGTATAAATCAGTTTAAATAAAAACAGTTTTCTCAGTGTGACTTTTTTTAAAGTTTAGGAAAACAAAGGAAAGTTTGTAACAATCTGTCTTCTTTCAGTCTGAGCTGGTACACGCGTGCAAGCAGACACACACCTAATCTTCCACTCAGCCTTAGGCGTCCAGTCTGTTGCCAATAGCATAGCTGCCATCTTGCCACTAACACAAAAGATAATCCCAACACCCTAATAGTGACGATAACAAAAGCTGTTGTGAATTTTTTTGATACATTGCTGTCTGCTTTCGCATCTGAGAGGTAATTTGAAATGTTTGGTTTGTATCATCAGGTAATATCAGGGATAATTTGTCAACCTGCCACCTGAAACAAGCATTAACAACTTGGACATGAAGAATTTAGATGCTGCACATGTTCCACAGAGGAACGCCAGCGTGAACAGTGGATGGTCTTACCTTGGTGTGAAGCTTAGACAGCTGTTTTTCATCAAGGTAAGTCTGGGTGTAGATGCGCCTTTTATAACGGAACTGAAACACAAAAACAGACAATCAGATAATTTTTTGGATCGTTTAGTGTCTTCCTTCCTTCGTACTTACCCATCAGCTAAAGTTAATGCTCTCTGTCAAGTTTGGAAAACAAGACCATATTTGTTGCTTAAAAATCAGAAACATAAAACAACATTTGATAGGGAAACCCCTAACATTTGCTCAGTTAGGGCCTGAACACTTCTGCAGCACATACACAGAAAAAAGAGCATTACTGTAAACACGATTGTGTGTAAACGTGTTGATGGGATCTGCAGATGTGTCATGAGATTTGTAAATGTGCACATACATTTGCACACATATTCAGAATCCAGGAGTGCACACAGTTGTGTGTGTTTGCACATGCAAGTTAGTGTGACGTTCTTCAAACCAGTCACTGTACACTTAGCGCCTACTGGTGGCAAGGAAGTGTACAGCAACACCAGCAAACAGATCCTCCTACATATTTGCAGATGCCTGAAAGCAGTCTGCCTCTGCAAAGTTTAGCAAAAAAAACTACTGACTGCTGAGAGACTGCTGGACCTGTACCAGCCGTATGCGCACATTTAACAGCTTGGTGTTGACATTACATTTTGTTTTACACATATAAAACTTTCTCTCTCTCTCACACACACACACACACTACTTTTAACTTTATAGGCACTCAGGTGGGGCTGGTGATGGGGTGAGAGTGAAGCAAACAGCACCACTTGCCCTTTGACCGTTCAAAAAAAAAACCATGCTGCTGCCTTTTCAGCAAAGTACCTCATGCAGGCCAAGCTGCTTGTCAAAGACACGGGAGCTGAGGTCGCTTTAGCTGCCCAATAAAATCGTTAGCCATTAAGTACTCTTGGTTGCTTCTATCACTAATTTATCAGAAGGTAGAAACATGAACTGGAATAAATGTCTAATTAAATGACTTATTTAAATGACCATTTTATGTTTTATATTTATTTCCATTTACAATTTTTCACTACCGACTACAGCTATAGATATACAGTACGTAGACTTTAAGAGGGCCCAGTAAAAATGTGTTCTACTTGCACTCATTGCTTTTCGGTAGGTTCAACCGACTAATTTATTAGCAATGATTCACTCACTTGGAAGCTTTTAAGACTTAAAGTTTGGTTGTTTATTGCCCTTTTGCAATCTCTTTTTTAATGTAATATAATAAATGAAAGGCACTATAATATTTCTCAAACTGTCTGCTTGTGAGTACAATAAGTGAGATTACAGAAACACGGCCACACATACCTTCACAGCAACCTTCTTATCCCATCGCAGTCATTCAAACTTGCCGCAATTTTAGCAAACACGTCCAGACAAGCAGCCTTTCTGGTGACATCGTTTCAGGCGACTGGTGCTCGTAATAAATTCTAACTCTTTGGGGAAAACAATACCTGTCAGGCGGTGGAAGGCAGAGTAAGGTGGAAGACTTCTGGGATTGGCTGTAATCAACTCTATGACAGATGAGATAAGGCGTCCTCCACACATCCCTCTGCACATTTACAACCTTAGGATTCTGCCTGACCTGCCTGGGAAATGAAAATATACCATCTGCGTCATGTAGAGCAGCTCTGAGGTGATGTAGGGACAAAAGGAAAATGGGACTGTTTCTCTACAAATATGCAACATTTTGCAAAGCGGTAAAGCAGCAACCGCATGCTTAAGGCTCCGACGCAAACAATGAGGCTAGCACGCATAACATGACCTGAGCCAACCAGGCAGAAAACAGCTTTAACCTAGACAGATGCAGGAGTAGAGCACCCTGTGAAAGCTCCAAGATCCAATGAAGATGCATTGCGATGGGTGTAATATGGGCCTAAATGCAGCACAATGCAGGCAAGGTAGGTCTTTAATGATGCAGGAAAAAACAGTCAGATATCCAGCAAGAAGTCAAGTGGAAGAACCAGAGTCAACAAGGCTGAAGCTACACTAGGAAAAAAAAACAAACAGCAGCAGATCAAAAGTAGTACAGAAAAAGCTCAGGCTGGACATTCTCACATTACAAAGCCAACTGACGGCACATGCATGTGGAGCTGGTGACTTTATGCTGTGGCTGATTGCAGAAAATGAGCGACTGGTGTGCTGATGGGCTGAGAGGGAGCAGGTGTGGTATAAATGATGGAAAAATACAGAGTCCAGGGTGAGAGACAGTGTAGACTACGGTATGAATGGATTTAAAGAACCAAACTTCCTTAATGCTCTTTGTGAAACAGATCCAAATTCTAAACTGTATGTTATTATCAAATCTCAAACAGAATATAAGAATAAAGAAAAGAATAACCTGGTTTGGCTGTATAAACATTTGCATCATAAATCCATCAAAAAACGAGTGTAAGACTGTATTCCACCCCCGCCCCCCCAAAAAAAAACCATGGACAAGTGCCACAATAATCTAGGAGAGATGATGACAACAGCTGCAGACGATGCGCTGCCATGGACTGTGGTGGTGAGCGTCAGTGCAGCTGTCACACTTACAGATCACCATCAGCACCAGAATTTGGTATTAAAACAAATCAGGCCTGTTTTTGGTTCGTTAGAGATGAAACCAAACCTTCAGTGTTGGTGGCCTTCAGCACCACCCTCTACCTGAGAGCCGTAAAGCCACACACACACACACATGATCCAAACACACACACTCTTGAACCCACCTCCAGATAAGGTACAGGAGCCAGCGAGGGGAAGGGGTACTCTCTTAGCTGCCGCTCCTCATCCAGAAACTTGCCAGCTTTGCCGTTGTAAGCTGGCTGGAAAAGGCCATAGTTGAGTACATCCTTCAGGCTCTGGTTAAGCGTGCACAGGATCCGCTGCTTGGACCGCCAGATAGGTGCGTCCACGTTGAACTTCAAACATTTCTGAAGAACAGTTGAGAGAGGGGATCAGAGTCAGAGGGATGCTCCAATATAGAAACAATACTCAGATGACAAAAATGGAATATGCACAATATTACTAAAGAACATGGTGAAATTGCAGATATAGAATATATTTTTGTGTGTTCTCTCGCATTCTACCTTCTGTTTCTGCCAGATCATGTCCATGTTAGCATCGGTCCAAAATCTCTGGATCTCTCTTTATTTAAAAATTAAACGTTTTGTGCCCTATTCTGTTCCTCTCTCTGCATCTCTTCTAAACAGAGATTCCAGGCGAATTGTCCCAAACACCAGTTTGACCAGCACAAACCTGGATCCACATAGGAACAGTTAGTTCTCACACTACCCACCAGACCGCCGATCCATGAAAACAAGCCAACCATACGTCTAGCACAATCCATTTGTGCCGCAGTCGGGGAGTTGGCAAGTGAGCAAACTGGCCGATCGATCAAAGCCACCTGAGATATTGACTCAAAACCTCGACTACGTTCTGATCAGCAGTGGCGCTTCTGACACCAGAGTGAAAAATGACACCCGCCCATCAGGACAGCGCTTAAAAAAACACCTTTGAGGCTGATTCTGTAACAAAACAAAGAAATAACGTAGATGTTTTAATGTATTTGGAATGTGGAATATATGGATTTTCTTAGGATAAATTAGTCGCTCATCAATACTTTAATTAGACATTGATTCTTCTGTTTTCTAGTGGATAAAAATCAGGTAAACAACAACGACACCATTATCGCACACACACTCAGATCTAGCAGTCAGAGGTAGAATGGCTGGACTGTGGGAGATAATCAGAGATCTTTGAGGAAACACACATGGGAAGAACACACACACTCCAGTAGAGTTAGCAGTACAGCAGATCTAAATGGCATAAATATTGATGTGTCTGAAGAAACTGAATGATAAACAAGCTGCACGTCGGCAGGTTTCCGTTGAAACAATGACTCACGAGTTCAGGCAATAATAGATTCTGTTACCAACGGCGTGTTTCAGAATCACACCCACGTATTCCCAGGTTTATTGCAGTTTTTTTTTTTGTTCTGATTACAGATACAGTGAAAACAAAGGGAGGAGCAGACACACATCCTGAGGTATATAAGTTAGATGCAAAGGTGAGCTCTACATGCTTCCTTACCTTGACACAAAGCTTTTCATGGCCAGCTCACAGTAGCCTTTACTTATTTTTTACCTCTCAACATGAGGTTTACTTAATCTGTCTGCGTCGCTCTGCTGTTCCCGTACGACAGAGTAGCGGAAAACAGGCATCACAGCCAACTTCCGACCGACTCAGTTATCGGTGACAGGCTGAGCTGGTGCTGCTCACACCACCGACCCCCGGGCCTATTTTCAGGTCAATAGTGCAAAATTTCTCTGATCCCTCGTAATTTGGGTGACCAACTTGAGTTTAAACACATGAATTCAGTCTGCTTATTCCGCTCGTTGTCTTCCAGAACTAGATGGACTGTTTTGATTTGGTATCCTGTTCTTGACTCCCCACCTCAGTCAAACTCCGCAGGTCCCTGCAGGCTGGGTTCTATCAGTTATTGATAAGTCATGGTGATTCATTGTGGTCTAGATTAGAAATGTGCAGAAAACATTTTCTGTGTAATATCCAGTTAATCAGCTCTGGTTGCTGCGGGTAATGCCTCCATCTCTAAAAATGCAAATTTATTTGCACCCCTCTCTCCCTAGATTAATCAATATCCACAGAGGTAGCACTTAGAATGGCTCAATTTAGGCCTAAAAAACATACACAACACAATAAACTAAACACATTTTTTAAATTTTATTTTAAGATTAGGTTTAATTTAAATTTGGCTTGTCATATGGACCCAGGCATCAATAACCTGTGATGCTACAGTGGTTTATTATTGTCTTCTGTTGCTAAAGCTTTGTACATCATCCCCGGGCATTCTAGGCCTCCAGGGACCACAGAAATTCATCCATATTTCAGTTTTTCTCATTTTGGAATCCTGTTTTGTATCGACTGACCAACCCTTGAGGTTGTGCATCGTCACTTACTGCAGAGTATATAAAGGTTAATTGGATCAAATGTGGAAAAAGGATGACTGATGACTGAAAAGTGAGAGGCTGGGTCTCTGCCCAGGGCAGCTTCAGGAGCAGGTTCTTCCACAAAAAACGTTGGTCTTTAATTGGAGAACATTGAACTGGAGGAAAAGATTCCTCTCATAGATTGGCTCCTTCTATCTCAGACAACTTCAACAGTCAGAGGAAGGTTGATGAAGCACCTCAACAAATGGGACAGAAAGAATGTGTGGTTTTGTGCCAAAAGAAAGATAAGAAACTTTGGAAAGGGGCTGAATTATCTCGATAGTGTTTACAGAAATACAGCTAGGTTCCTCTGAATGCTGAGACTAGAAATAATCTAACAAGGACAAAAAAACAGACTGTCTGTTACAACATATAAACTCTGGAGGGCACAGATGTACTCGTGAGCACACACACACACACACACACACACACACACACACACAGCAGATCGTTGACTGGACGTGTTTCTTTGCTGCCAGTAAAAACAGGGTCCTGCTTGCAGTGTGGGTCTAAATAAAGGCTGCGAGCGTACCCCTCCATCAGCCCGGCCGTGCCTTTGAACTGCATTGCAGAGCCAGACTAGATCTAACATTCGAAGCATGAGCAAGGAGGAGGAGTGCGTGAGCGCAATAGAGATCAGACAAACAAATTAAGTGTCGAAATCAGGGCCAAGGAGAGAAGAGGAGTTGAAAAAGGCCGTGACAGCCAACAAAGAAAGGGATCATCTGTAATTATTAAGCACGCGCGCGTGTGTGTGTGTGTGTGTGTGTGTGCATGCATGCGTGCGCCCGTGTATGTGTCTGTGTTCCTTTCTTCCAGACTCTTAGAATGACCTGACAGTGCAATCTGAACCATCAGACTGTGGTATCTTTGGAATTTTTCTAAATTCTGCACCCATCTGAATGTATGTAACTACGTATCAAATTTAGTCACAACCTTGTTCCCAAAAATAAATTGGAGCCAAGAGATCTCTTTCAATTAGGAATATGGAATAATGCTCCTTTGAAGCAGGAAAATTGCCGATACACACATTTTAATCCATATATTTTTGTTTTGAACTGACACCTAGTAAAACATACTGGTATTAAACAAGCCCAGTACATTAAAAAAAAATATTCCTGAGGCTGAATAGGAAACATCTGAGCGTTTGTGTTGTAGATTTTCAGATTAAATGCAGCATGGCATCCTTCTGGCGGAGCACATGTGCTCCTGTGCGTCCTTGCGTGTTGTCCCGTCATGTCAAACTCATCCACGCACTGGTTGCCACCCTGGGCTATAGCATTCATCTCCCCTCTTCACACCCCTTCAACAAGCCTTGATCTTTTGTCCGCTTGAATTAGAGACATAAGTGAAGGATAATTTGACAGGAGTGTCGGTGCCTAAGGGAGGACAAGGAGACAAACTGTGGGTCACACTTGAGGAGCAGTGAGGGGGCGCGGGGGGATGGGGGGGGCGGCGTGAAGGAACACAGAGAATGTGTTATGTTTTCAATTAACCACTAAATTACACGGCCTCAGGCAAAATACACATCTGTGTGTATCTGGAAGGTAACACGATCTAGTTGAGGGATAGAATCTCTACATCTGTTTTATTAATGTGTCTACAGGATGTAAAAAGATGCACTTTAGAGCTAAAAGTTCAGTCTGTCCATTAGCCAGAATAATTTGTTATCGTCATATGATTTGTAATGTCAGGAAACACCGGACCAACACCCAAACCACATAAAGTTTTGGGCCATTTTGCTCAAAACCAAAGCAAATATTAGAAGCCAAGTCAGTGAAGTTAAGTGGAAACAAACCCAAACCCACATGACGTCACTCCACATCTGAATCCCAAACACAGCCTCACTAATTACAACGTGATTTGCATGTGTGTGTGTGTGTGTGTGTGTGTGTGTGCATATGTTTGTTCCTAATTATGCAAGCAGAAGTGATGTGCGAGGGCAGAGAACTTCTGGAGTATCTCCACAGACACAAATGCATCCAACTACAATGGAGGGAGACACAACATTGTTGTCATCTTTCATCAGGATCTGATGCACTGACAGAGAAGATGGAGGAGGGTGAACCTCCGTGGTGAAACAGGGCTGAGACAATGGAGTGAAATCACTCTCACACAGTTGTTTCAACCTCCCAAGACCTCTGGCTGTCATCAGCCACATGACATATGCACTAATTACCAGTGCTCAGCCTCCACTGGATGTAAAAGGAGCTTGGGGTCCTAACCAGTGCCCCCGTTGGGGTGTGTGTCCACAACACCTTTAACAAGTGTGTAGTGTCCTCCAAAAGAGACACAACATCAAATCCTGCTTCATCACTCTGAAGCAACAGTTTGGCAACAGTTTGTCTCCAGCTTCTTCTTGTGTATCTCCTCCATTAAATTATCACAAAGCAGCCAACACATTTTATTTGTCAAAATCACGTTTAAAACCATCCTCCATGTAGGAGGGGCCTGTGATTCAACATTTGAAATGTTTTTAGGCTGGAGGGGTTTCATCTTTATTACTGGAGCACAGCAGACGACAACCATGGCTCTGGAAAAACCTCCACCTGAGAGCGTTCCCTCTGACACCTTAAGGACAGCATTATCAGACTTTATCTTCATAGAAAGAGATAGGCTGCCTCGTTTTAAAGGTGGGGAATAAAAAGCAATTTTATAATTTCATTTCTTCCAAGCTCTCAGCTGTCACTCATTACTTTTATTGATTCAGAATTTTTATTTTTTTTTTAATAACATAATTTCTTCTCCAGCCATGCAAATTTTATGACTACATTGGGGAACGGCATTGATATTTGATAAAGGCTCTGTGATGAATTAGCATCATTAGCAGAAGCCCGGGCATCATTAGACTGATTATTTGAGGAACTGGCAGCAGAAGTGCATCGGGTGCAGCTAAGCACCAACAGCTCTGTCTCTTTTACGGGCTGAGCAAACACGATGAGCCTCAGATGCATCCCGTCTTCAGCTTTCCTGTGGAACAGGATAATATCTGTCCAACAATCCCCATGTTCATTGGTCTGATTAACACACTGCCCAGGGGTTTGAGTGTGGGCCTTTCCTTCTTACTCCCATGAGACTAGAGTCATCGGGTGGCTGCATTGATTCAATTAACTCAAATTAATGGGCTCTAATTGAGATTCAGGCACCTTGAAAGACGTGGCGTGAACACACACTATTTAGAAAATGCTGAGGCTGAACTTTGCCTGATTGCAGTCTAAGGCGGCACCTTTCACGCTGTTCCCTGATATGAAAGACCAAGTTTAATATGTACCGGTATTGATTTGGGAAGCTGTCAAGGAGAGCTGTGGGGGTGATGGTGGGGTGTTTGGTCATGGGGATCCTTTTTCATCCTTTATTCAGGACACATTGTGCTCACTTAAACTATGAGGACATAACTAATGTCCATTTCTATATGAAGACATAGACAAGAAAAAAAAAAAACCAAGTGCAATTCCAATATTTTAATTTGCTGGGGAGCAGTGGAACTTTATCTGTTATCTGCAAAGAACTCTTGACCTGAATTTGTAAAGAGCTGGAGGCTGTCACCAGAGGTCAGAGGCCAGGAGCAGCCACTTCATCAGTACCGCTTAGTCTGGCCCCTATCTTGATCTCTGTCTTTGGAAAACAGGTATTTTTCAGTAACATGGCGCCAACATTACTGCAGTAATGATGGAAGTTGTGGAATTAAAACAGCCCATGCTCCTGCCGCTGCAGATGAGCACTTCGTAAAAGAAGTGTTTTTGTTCTTGGTTTTTTTTTTTTCATTTAAGGCCACTTTTAACTTGCAGCTTGTCAAACAGTGAAGACAGCTGAGACCTTGAACATGCCAGGCAACAGGAACAAAATGAACCCTTATGATAATAGTATAAATAACTGTGTTTTTTACACACCTGTATTAAGTGTGTATTTGCATTTTATGTTTAGAAAATTTTTTAATGCCTTATCCTTTGACCCTGGCTTTGACCCCACCTGCATGACTGCTTGACGTTTCCAGCCCTGATATTTGCTAAGCAGCATTACAAAGCAACAGTTGATGGGAAGCCTTCTCTAAACCATGGCAGCCATGGTCGCCTTAGAAAAGCACAAGTCTGCCGCCTGTGCTCACACTAACATCTGCCCTTTGCAAACACATTCAAAATTTTTAGTACACATGAAACAGACTGTGTTTCCAGAACCGCATTTTTGCATATCATCAGGGTTTTACTCTGACTGCAATTTTATCGGGATTTTACTGTTACTGTCAGGGAGCAGTGCACCCAAGCCAGTTGCCGGGGAAACTTGCTGAAATGGTCAAACTGACCAAGGAGAGTTGTACACAACAGCTAAACATTCACTGTCTATTCAAAAGCTTTTTAAAAAGAATGGATCTGATAGGACAAAACAAAATCAAGGAACAATGATGACGTCTTTAGTCATTTAACTGCAGTTCTCTGCTGCTGTAACAAACAGTAAAAGATGTATTTAATGCATTATTGCGTGTTTGTAGACAGGCATTATTAGATCCCAGTGACTCATTTTGAGCACACCCCATTGTAACAGAAGTAATAAATCAGGCTAGGATGCGTCAGAGTTCAACATGGTTGTTTCGACATTATCTGTTTGATTTTCTCAGCAGTTGTTTAGCGTCTACATATATCACAAAGACCTTCATGTCAACAAACTCTACATGTTCGCATCGGTGATGCATTTAGAGCCTACATTTTCTCATCATTTTCCCAGATGAGTGCACATTGAAAGAAAAGCTCCACTTGTGTGACCTTACACACAGCTGTGCACATTAACATGACGGTGACATTTGCGGCATAAAATATTCTAGCAAAACCAAACAGATCCATTCGTGTGAGAGAAGCCTGAAAACCTCAACCGCTTTTTCTTCCACACAAACCAAACGTGTGCTACCTCCTGTGCATACACCCTGTACCTGAGGGTCTGAGACTCTCACCAACTCAGTGATAGTCAAGCTCAGCTTCAGTTCTAATTAAAACCTAAAAAAAAAACGCAGGTAGCAGCCATCTGGATGGGATCTCACGGCTAATGTGAACCAACATACTTAGAATATGGACAATTAGGCTGGCTGCAGGCAAGCTAACTGGGCCTGAATTGACTAGGTGAGCTGGCAGAGTGACAAGCCCCTTGTCTGCACTACAGAGGTGTCCAGGCAGATGAAACCCATGTTAATAAGCCCAGTAAAGATGCACGTGACACAAGCGAAACAAACAATCTAATAAATACTGTGTGCGCAGCCTGACACGCAAACAGCCAGCAGGCCTACTCAAATAACGCCAGCTAACCAACTGCCTCCAGCACGCAGGCGCAGACGTGCAGGAACACGTGCATCAGCAAGTCTACACAGGCAGCGTGCAAAATAAATAATAATTAGTGTCCTCCTCTCCATTACTGTCAACAGGCAACAGTTAATATGCCAACAAGACCTTCAGGTTGTGTCATTAAAAAGGAAGAACACCTGTACCTCCGGAGGGTATGCTTGAAACATATTATAGCATTGGAGATGAATATCTACATCTACAAAATCCAACCCCAGTCAGGCTCTCAAACAAATTCAATTTGTTTTACTAATTGTGGGTTTTTGTGTGTCTCTTGTCATTCTGTCATTGACGCGTGACCTGATTTTGTTCATCCGGATAGCCCAACACCAGGTTCATTTCCTTCTCCACACTGCTAACGAGAACTGTGATGGCTGCAGAGGAAATCTCATTTCTGCTTCTTCTGCTTGGGGCACACACTGTGCTCTCCATTTGGAGCCCAACAGACAATATAAAAACTAAACCCATTTCTCTCCTTTAGACTTTATCCAAACCCAGGAGGACCAATTGGAAGTAAAGGATGTTAGACTGGGTCTGACGGCTCTCCAGGCTCCCCACTGGGAGAGAATGGATACAAGGAATGGTCACATGTGGCACTTGGGCTTTATACATACACTAAAGACCAATCTATAAGGACATAAATAGGAGAAAGTAATGCTTTTAATTAGCTGTAAATTAGGTTGAAATGTATTATAGGTATTTTGTTATCATTATTTTAGTCAAGGCTATGCTGGCCACTGCTAGCTATCAAAATTGTTGCCAGAAATGTATATACTGAAGAGTAAGATAACTAAGATATCTGATTTCTACATGCAGACAAGCAAGCAGCCCTACATGACCACTGTGAGGGGAGCGAAGGAAATGAGGAAAGAGAGTAAATAATAACTAGAGGGTGGTGAGTAAGAGTATATCAGCTGTTCTCTGTTACTGACAAATAAATTATACCCACTGTTTTGAAAAACATTGCTCATTGCTGCGACTGCAGAACATGATAAAAAATGATTCGTGCCACAACAGAAAACAAACGATATCTGTAAATCATTTAGCAAGAAGTGTCAGCTGGGCTAACATTGTCAGCTTCAAAACCAAAATCAGTATATTTTTTAACTACATTTATAGTATAGTATACAGTATATTTTAGACTATGATAGGAAGTTGGGTTTTTTTTTTCTTTTTTTTTATGCTTGAATCAGAGCAAAGCTTTTCCTGACATCATTGGAGCTGCACGAGTTTGTGCCTGCAGGAAGAAAAACCAAGAGCCCAACACTCTATCATGCAAGGCTGCTCTCGCTGACAGGGGATTTAGCATGCGGACTACATCACAGGAGTGGCTTCGCTCGCCTAGCATTTACTTTCCATGCAGAAAACCTATTCTGTTCACACGTTATGATATTTTTTATTTACCGTGACTTACAATTATAGAGTGAAAAAAAGCGACCCGTAAAACCAAACAGCCAAAGCATCTTCCAGACTCCGCCAAACACGGTTTAAACCCTGCAGAGTTTGTAGACCACAAAATTGCTCTAAGTGCAAGGCTGAACACAGGCCTTGGACCTGAAAATGCTGGATGACAAGACTAAATAAAAGGCCAGGCTGCTAATAGAGCAGCTGGCACACAGTCGTTGAGACTTGACAATGAGTTTTACCAAACTGTTGACTTTTTTCTGCGAGCAAAGCACATGTTGAGTGTTTGCATCTGGAGTGTGCAGCGAGAGGCGGTCAGCGCATCTGTAGTGACACTCCTTGTCAAAAGACACACCATTGTCACCGATGAAGGAAGCCATCCACATTTGAATGAGTCATCAGTGGCCTCAACAAAGAGCTCAGGCTCTAACTTCCTGCAATTAAAAACATTACTGTCCATTACGATGGGTCTAAGGGTCGAAGAGCCGAGGAAGACTGTCAGATGTGCTCTTCCTCTACATTGAGAAGACACACAGAAATAGTCAAAGATAATTCAGAAATGACTTTATGTGGAAGGCAACATGCTAGAGAGGTAGTGACCCATGTGCCACCTTGGCTGTTGGGCTTCCAGGACCATCTTTATCTGACACATCTGATGGGGCGGGGAGGGTTGCTATCAAACTGATATTGCTGAAGGGCTCCATTAGGACCGCCCAGTGATTCAGGCACCATGCCGGGTTTCTGAGCAAAGAAATTGTATTTAACTCATGGTTGATACGGTCACCCAGTGTTGCTGTGTGATGTAGCTGTTCACCTGTCTTGGGACTTTCCACACAACAAACCACCATGTTGTCTTCGATTCTCATGCATGACCACCATTTCATCCTAATTAGCCAGCAAAGTCACTGGCAATGAATTGAAAGAGTTGAGGCGACAGGATAAAACTATGCAGGATTAGACTTCGTGACTCACTCCAACATAGATGCCACTCTCTCCATCTCTCTCACTTTTTCGCTATCTCTCTCTCTCTCACTGAGAAGAGGAACTGATCTGCTCTGTTTTATGCCTCATTTTCCTGTTCCAGGCCTGAAACACAGCAGGAGGTGTGTAATCCTCCCTTGGGTGGACCATTCTAGCGTAATCGCCCGCTCATTCAGGGTACAGACGAGTCACTTTTGACCATCTCCACAGAAGACTCAATCCATGGCAATCTGTCATCCCTCTCTCCATGTTTGTCTGAAAGAGTTTAATGTTGTTTGTTTGTCTTTCTTTCTATCACTGCTTCCTTTTCCTTTTTTGCCACTTAATTTTCTTTATCTTCTGGTATCTCTGCGAGTGAAACCAGCGATCTGTTGCACGTCTTTGAGTTACATAAGCACATTAGGGGATGTCTCCAGCCAATAAGATTAGGCTTTGTGTGTGTGTGTGTGTGTGTGTGTGTGTGTGAGTGTGTGTGTGTGTGTGTGTGTGTGTGTGTGTGTGTGTGTGTGTGTGTGTGTGTGTGTGTGTGTGTGAATTATAGAGGCAGTAGCTGAGGGGAGCATGCGTTTATTTCAACTGCTTTCTTTTTGTTTCCTGTCTTTATTCCAAGCCTACGGCGTCAGGAGCTGCCTATGGTTGTTTTAGCTAAGTGGAAAATGAGGTAATCAACTATAACAATTAGTCCAAATGCTATGAGTCACCTGGCACCTGAGAGGATGCTGCCTGTATTACACTTTCAGACTAACAGATGAAAAAAAATCCATCTTTATGGACTACGGCCAGCGTGGCTTGGTACCAATACAACAGAAACTTAGGTCGAATAACTTAAAGGTGCCGTAGAGAGCCTCCTGACTGTCCGCACAGACTTTAATTGTAATATAAAACAGCCCTTAACTGTCTCATCCAGGTGTGTGTCTGAACCATATTTTTACTCCGCTGTTAAAACTCATTCAAAGCTACACTTTACTGGACGACATCTCTGCCTGTGAGCACCACGGGGGGACCTGTACCGCCAGGAGTCCTGCGAGCTCAGAGAAGAGCCCATGTTTCCAGCATCGCATTATTGCAGGTCTGCTGACATGAGTTTTGGCTGCTTTCTCCAAGATCTTTATGCTTGTGACAGCTCTTGTGCACTTCTATCACTCGATTCTGCACATCTGCACAGCCATAATCTGTTTGGTTTTTTTTTTGTCTTGTTGATTGGTGCGATTTCAGATTTTAGAAATTAGCCTGCGTGGCTCTTTGGGGGAAAATTCCTGCATCATAATTTAAGATGAGGGATGGCTGACCCTCCCTGAACACAAAACCACAGAGAGGAGGAGGAGGAGGGGTAAAAGGAGGTCCGACAGCTCAGGTAGAACTGCCAGCATGCACTTGCTCAGATACCTTTTCCCCTCCTCGCTCTCCCTCTCGCACCTTAAGTGACCGGCTGTCAGCACAGTTGAAGCTCAGTTAATGTGGAGGTAGATGGATTAGCATGGAACAGGCAGTGTGGAGTGGAAGCCCAGGAGCCAGCAATTACAGTACAATTGCTAAGTGTGCATACAGAAAAGACATTGGAAGAAGATCATGATTCAAAAATAAAGAATTAAGTGCTGGAAACAGACAGTATGAGGATAATCATTTGCACGAGATATAGCATAAAAGCAGACAGAGGAGAGCAAGGAAGCATCTGTCAGTAAGGGAGGAGGAGAGGCAGCTTTCCTCTTTTTTTAGTCTGTCTAGAGCTGTGACTATGAAACAGACTCTTACCGTCTGTTGCAGGTCTGGGATTCCAATGCGGATAACCACAGTGTTGCCTGTCGGCTCCTCCATGGGTGCCCCTGCACTATGGTGCTCTGCAGCGGGACGGAAAGCCTGCACGCCAGCAGGAGAGGGAACGCCACTGTCCTCTTCCTGGGAGCTGCCGCTGTCAGTGCTGGCCCCCCGACTGCTGCTGGCTGCGCGCGTGTGTGCGTGTGTGTGCGTGCGTGAGGGTGAGTGTGTGTGCTGCTGCTGTTGGTCCTGCCGTGGAGGGCTGGGTGGCTCATGTTTGCCGGCTGCCGGACGCAGAGGCATGCTCTGTGGTAGAGGCTTTGTTTCTCTCTCTCTCGCTCTCTCTCTCTCTCACACACACTCACTCTCTCTCTTTCTCTCTTCAGTCACACACAAACACACACACACCAATGGTTCTCATTCACACGCCTCTTACAGCGTGCATCGCTCGCCTGGGAGAGAAAAAAGAGCACCAGAGCCGGGGAGAGAGTGGTAGAGAAAGAGAGAGAGATAAAAGAAAACGGGGAGATAAGAGATCACATAACAAATGATGAGTAAAACTCAGGAGAAATATGGAGAGAACTTACAAAATGTCATTTACAGCAAAACGTGATGAGAGCAGATCAACTCCTCCCTCGTTAGCGCTGGTTGGAACGTTGCACTTGTACTGCGGTGACATCACAGTGAGGGAATGTTTGCTCAGATCGATGCTGGACAGGATTTGGCCTTTGTGCTTTACTTTATCTATTTGCACTGGGTCCTCCTGGAATGGCACACAAACGTTTTCTCAATAACGATCGTTCCCATAAATGTTGCACTTTCAGGTCTGAGAATCTGATCACTGTCTACCAAATGTGACATTAGCTGGATTAAAGGTTTGATACAGAAAATGGTCCTTAAATAATCTCATCTGATAATGGTTCGCAAATCAACGTCACATCCAAAACAACCAATACCGCCCTGCATGGTAGGATGAGACTTCAGCAACACTGGGATTTTTAGTGTATCCAAATCTTTGATATAAATAGATTTAAACAAGAACTTTTAAGCCTTGTTGGATGATACAAACTTTCTGTTTAAACTATCCAGTGTTAACAGTTAACAGTTAACAACAGGATCAGTTCATGTCAAAGATGATCAGGATGTCAAAGCATTTGACAGGGTTTTATGACTGTTCACGAGCCAAATTATTTAGCAGGATGATTTATTATATTAGCTTTTAAATAAAACACCAATAGTTAAAAAAAAATGTTGATCAATTGTTTGATCAATGCAGCAGTGTTAGACCATTTAAAGTAACACTGAGCTTGTGAATCCCATTCACTCATTCATCTATCCATTTATCCATCCATCCATCTATTCATCCATCCATAGAGCATGAAAAAAAAAGAAACCTTGAACCTGCTGTGAATGCACCGTGCTAACTACCGCACCTCTGTGCAGCCCCAGTAATATCTAGGTCATTAGCTGGATCGTTATTGACATGCTGAGGAGAGAGCAGGCTCCTTTGTGTGTTGAACTGTAGGCATTTTACATGTTGAGCTGAACAAAGACACACATTTTTTAAAAAGTTAATGTACTGCCATTTTGACTCACGAAAATTAAGCATCTGATAGAAAAAAATTTAGTTCCATACAAAACATTGAAGTCAGAGGGGAAGATTCCATTCAATTACATGTTGTACTGCTCACACAGTGCACAGCTTGCACAGGGATACTCCACGGCTGCTACTGCTGGGCGCTACAGTGGGTAATCCCATTAGCATTAGAGACACAGCATGGCTGTTAGCCTTAATACATGAGGGGATTTACTATATCAGTCTATGTAAGCACAGTCTGTCAAGTGTTAAAGCAGCGGCAATTAATAATTCCATTTAAATACATAAAAACACTTTTGTAGTAGATATACAATTAGTTGCAGATGAATATGACTATGATTTATTTCCTGCTTGGAATATAAAAAATAACGCATCCCAGAGTTCGAGAGATTATATTTGGGAAATGTGACAGGAGGACCCAGCAAACCCCGCCAATTAGCAATGATGAGTCCCCCAGATATTAGTGGTGAAGCAAAGAAAGGATTTCATTCTATTTGCATCAGACAGAGATAATGAGGAGACCTGCATACAAGCAACATGTTAGAACTGCACAAATAGAAAAAGAAAGTCATAGTTAATATGCACTAAACCTTTGTTTTTTACTAAACATTATGTATGTGAGCATTCTAACAGCATAAAACATAGGTATTTAGGTTGCTTGATAACTATTTTCTCTAATCTGGGGTCTGATAAACAATTCTGCCTGAAAACTAAAGCTAATAAATCATGGAACTACAGGATCTGGAGGAGCTACATGACCATGGAGCTCAATACTGTCCCAGCAAAAACTGCTGAGACAGGATTGGGCACACTGCAGACAGCATTAATCTTACAGATGACTTGAAGACCTTCTTCAGAGATCCGTTGCTGTTGTCTGATGAGCTAGAGCATTGCTCCGATGTCATAGCTGACAGGTGTCCCGAGTCACCCTTAGGCCTCCACACTAGTCAGTGAAGCACAAGTTCAGATACTTTGCTTTATTGAACTGCACTTTAACGTGAGAGCCTCTGCCTGGCTCTGGGTGAATACCAATTGTAAAACTCTTTCAGCCATTTAAACTCATTTTAATATTTAATGCACAAATCATTCCATCCAGGGGACCCCAGTATGTGAGCAGAGAGCCGCGCTGATCATCTCTGATGAGAACCCCGCCACCACCACCACCACCACCACCACCACTCTCAGCAGCTGGAGGCAGCGGTGCTCTAGTTACATTGCACTCCTCTCAGGTTTCACCCCACTTTATTTTGCAAATTGCAGCTGTCGCGTTCTCAGCGTTTGGAGAGAGTGAGAGGGTGGGAGAGAGAGAGGCGCAGGCGGACATTAATAATACATTGACGCATGCTGGGTCAGAACTGCTTCAAACACATGGTGTAAATGGCACTGGAACAAAACTGGAGCAGAATGGAACAAAAGATAAGGGACGCCTTAGCTTTTTGTGCACATAAAAGCTGTTTTCGATGCTGGAAGTGCACGTAACAGCATCATGACAGGAAAACACAGCTTAGCCAAACACTGGCACAGGAAGAGTGAAACCAGCACAACTGGAATGTTGACTGGTTTTAAAGCATGGACGGATGAATGAGGGCTTTTTAATGTCATTAGATGAGAGGCTCAGAGTGGCGAGTTGAATGCATTGGGGAACTGTGAGTGCATCTCACAGGTTAATGCTGCAGCCCAGACTCTGTCCTTCTGCAATTGTTGAAGAAGATTAAGAGAGTGGACTGGAATTTTAAGATGACGTTGCAGGCCTCAGCTATCAGCCACTGCCTCTTGCTCCTCCGCTCAGATCTTATTCAGCCCACCCCTCACATCCTGTTACCTGCACTCCCGGCCAGAGGAAAACAAAGTGAATAATTCATGACGGCACATGGATCCAGCGTGATGTACGTCTGGATGTGAAACATCTGCTCGGCTTTGAAAGTCCTCACCGTTAAGCCGGACGCGGCCACGTTTGCAACCACCGCTGGAATCTGGGGCCAGACATCAGGTCGGCCGTGTCCCCTTCAACACCTGCTGGGAGGGGGGATGAAGTAAACTAGTTGGCAGAGGTGCGAAGCTAAAGAGGTCTGGAGAGGATGCTGGCTTGTGACTGGTCAGGTGGCCGAGAAGAAAAAGAGGGGAAAATCAAAGCTGGAGAGGGAAGAAAGGAAGAAAAAGAAAAGGTGAGCGCCGACAAACCGGCACATAGCCTGGAGCAAACGTGATAAGTGCTCACAGAGCTGATCAGAGTCCGCTTCATGCTCCGCTACACCTGCAAAAGTGAATGCCACGGCTAATCCCAAACCAGCTTCACCCCTGAGGACACAGTCACTGCAGCCCTCCTACCCCACCCTCTGAAACAGTCACTACCTGCAGCTTACTGACTGTTACGGCAAACAATACTTGTTAGTTCCCTGCCTGCTTCTGTGGTGCTCAGAGGTGAACCCAGCAGACAGCAGGTCCACTCCCCGCCATCACCCCCACCTTCACCACCACCACCCCTTTTTAAATTAAGAGAGTCTGATAGATCAATTTTCTGGCTGTCAACTCCAAAGGTGTAAGATCTTTTGAGAAATGTGATATGACAGAGTCAGATATTAAATTTCACAGAATTTTATTGTAATTCATATTGATTTCTTTACCTTCTCCCAGCATTCTGCTCCTTTATTTTCATTTTAGAGATTTAAGCAGCAGCACATTGACGAACAAGTGGTGACTGAGCAATAAGAGAGGAAGAGCTGGGAACGTTCCACAGGCCACCATGACCGGGTGGAAGCGTTGCTAAGTGCCTTCCTTGTGGCCTGTAGAGGACACTGTGTCTCTCGAGACTTCTAATTGTCTCGTTTTGACGGCCTACATTATGTCTAACCCACGTTAAAGTCTCTGTATGTTTCGTGTGACATCCTTTTTTTGAACAGCTGTTAAATCAGTGACAGCTGGGGGACACAAGGTCATCGGCAGTGTCATGCATCACCTTGTGAGAAGATCTGCGCATCCACCCGAAAACAAAACACTGAAAATGATACAAATAGGGGATGTAGCAGCGACCTAGGAAACGAAAGAAGTTAAAATGCACAGAGGGAACAGGGACAAAACAGGCAGTAAGAATCACTGCATGGAGAAAACATAGATCACAACATGAAGGACACAAATAAAGGTTCAGTCTGTCAGCGTCCGCTTAGATTAACCACGTCAATATGGAAGCCGTCACTGCCTTAATTGGATGTTGTGAGGACACAGCATCAAGCGGTAACACTTGCCATCTTCCATGAATATCAGAGTTAGATGCTCTGAGTGTTTCTGGGACTTGTGGAAAATTGGTCTCATAATTATAACATTAAAAAAAAGAAGCGATAATTTCTAAACCTGCTGCTGACCTGAACACACACATCAGATAGTTACAATTTCAGCGCACACAAAATCAAAAGTGGCTCACAAACACACACACCTGGCTCAAATGGATTAACCACTCAGTGTAAACAGTACAATGCCTGACCCACTCAGGGCCCAGCCCACATGCAGAGGGTCCATAGAAAAATTAGCCACGCGCTAAAAGCTTTTGGAATCAATATTTTACAGTTGCTGCATTTCAAAGCTATCATCCCTTTCCAGTCTGCAAAAGTGTCCTGTTTACACACACACACACACACACAATATCTATGTATCTATCTATGGATCTATCTATCTATCTATCTATCTATCTATCTATCTATGGATCTATCTATCTATCTATCTATCTATCTATCTATCTATCTATATATCTATCTATATATCTATCTATCTATCTATCTATGGATCTATCTATCTATCTATCTATCTATCTATCTATATATCTATCTATATATCTATCTATCTATCTACCCATTTCCCTCTCAGTCTTTGTTTATAAATTCCTTCTCTGCTGCCACAGCCAGTTTGGAACTATTTCATGTTGATCTCTGTGATTCAGGGGTGCTTCTGGAGTCTGGTTGGCTCTTTGATGCAGCTGCCTATTAATAATCAATGGCTACCCCAGAGAGAACTTCATAAAGCCTGGCAGCCAATTAGGACCTGTTTCATACCAGCCGCTGCATTATCTCCCCGCAAACGGGCACAGCTCTGTAAAGACTGGCTCAGGATCCTGGTGAGTTAAGGATGTCGCTGTCAGGGTGAGCCTAATGCCGTCACATTCATGGTGCACGTGCACTGCAGGTCACCAAGGCAGAAACACACCCTGGACAGGTCTATTACACACATGCCAATCACTTACACACCTTTACTCAGGGCAGTGAAGAGTCTCCAGTCAACCAACTTCTGACCTGGGAGAAAATTGGAGAAAATCCTGCACAGGCGCCAGATTTATCGACCAGCTGTTATTAAACATGTAACAATAATAGCAGGTAGCTAAACCTGCCTCAAATCAGCCAAAAATAAAGGAGGAAAAGTGGCGTCTTGTAAAGAATTACATTGTTCTAGAATAGAGAAAGCATCTCACTTGAGCTTGAACATTACCATAAAAGTAACTTTCAACATCCACATTTACACACAAACAACAGCAAACAATGACATTTGCTCCCACAGCGGAAACATAATTAAGCATCAGTCTTTGCAGGGAAAAATGGATTTTTCTGTGTCATTGCTCTAAAACAATAACAGCAGCTGAGAGCTTCCAGGTTCTCTGATGATACCCAAACTCTGTTACGCATCCAATCACTGAGGATAAGTGATGCAGGCAAAAAACACGTCGAGCTTGTTTTGCTGTAGATTTGGGCGGGTGCTGGAGACAGACTCTTAGTGGTAAATATCTTTAAGAGAGACACCCCTGCAGGTATTCCTGCACTGTTTGCTTGAGAAGATCATTAAAAGAAAATAAAAAATCCTGTGGCAGGTTCATTTGCCTTTTACGGGAATTCTACCTGCTGGGTGTGTCATCACGTCCTCATTCATCATGCATTACCTCGTCTATCTGCATTATTAATCAGAATGGTGATTAGTCAGTGATAGCTCGTATTATATTATTCGCTGAGCCTTTTGTTCTACACACGAGGACCTCTGCCTCACTTTTTTTCCACAGACAGAGAACAAAGCCCACCTGTGTCACAGCAAGAACCGAGTATTTAAAAAATCCTGGGGAAATGAGAGAAAACGATAAAACTAAACACACCCTCTGTCCCACCACACTGAATGTTTGTCTGTGTTCTACGTGCTCATATGAAGATGGACAAACATGGAATTATTATTCAGTGCTCCAGAGACGTTTTTTATTTTTTTCATTTAAAGCTGTCATCATGTCTGTCAAAGCTAATTATGCACATTCAAACAGTCACACTACTGTGAAATTATGATTGTTGTTTTTACTCAAAGAGCCAGCTTCCTCTTAATCTCCCCTTTTTTATTTAGTTTTACTGCCTGCTGTCAAGAGAGAAAGCTGGTGCTTCAGAAGCAGGGCTGGTGCTATCCTTTCAACAATGCTGTCTTTATCGAGGGGTTGGGGGGGTGCAGGGGGTCAATAATAGGGTATTACAGTTGTTTGATCAACCATGATTGTCATCCTATCACAAGGAGTGCATCGCAGAGACACATATGCTGCTCTTTGCTGTTTCCAAAGTTATGGGTTAGCCTCAGCTAACCAAGGAACACCAGGTGAGGAAGTCGGTAAAGTTCCCATCGCCCCAACACAGAGGTGTCATAAGTACTACCATTAGCTGTTTAATGCCACTAATGGTGCCATCAACATTTTGAAATGGTATCATAAT
>CAAE01015035.1:170505-185207 GCA_000180735.1 Tetraodon nigroviridis | reverse complement strand
AATGAGGATAATAGGAAATAGAAGTCTCAATACTGCCAGTTTGATGTAAATGGGTTTCTTCCATTGCAACATTTTATTTCAAATAATGTTGATGTTAGCTGCTATCAGGTCTCTTCAATGTAATCATTAATATTTCACACTGTTTACTCTAACTGTGCCATGAAACAGTCACAGTAGTTTCTCTGTTAGTTCTCACACACCCTCATTGTGGCAAAATGAAAGGGAAAATGTCGCAAAAGATGAATTTCAAGAGGAAGAGTAAAGAGTGGCTCACACAAAATACCTCCTTTAAATTTGTTGGGATACACACAGAAAAAGGATAAGATCAAGATAATGTGACCAAAATGTTACTGCCTTTTTCCTGAAGACCCAGCCCCGCCCTCACATCTGATTTCCTTTCCTAACCAAAAAATCATTTGTGTCGATGTGTCGTGTCTCTCTGAAGAGTGCAGCAATTACAGAGGAGCTGTGGGAGCGGAGACGGCAGAGCCAACGTGACTGCACAGGACACCAGGTGTCGGGTCTTTCCTGGAACTGCAGGCTGCTGCAGAGCAACTTCAGCCTGTGCCATTCAAAGCATCGTGCACCTATTTACCCCCCACCCACTTTTAATACATATTTATATTTTATATGCTTCTAAATTTTACTTTTAAAATTTATGATGTCCATTGATAAAAGGTTCAGGACAAAAAAACAATACAGTGATGTCAAAAATGCTGAGTTCTTACACACACACACACACACACACACACATGTTGATGTATTGCCTATTAGAGTGCAGTGACAGTATTGGCAGAGTGCCTTTGGGCAGTGGATGGTTGATGATTTTGGGAACCAGCAGTGCAGTTAAAAATATCTTTTTCTCAAATGCAGCTCAGAGAAGCAGTGGTGACTTTGGTGACCCCGTGCAGGCACAGGCCGGCCCATGAGGGGTAATATCTGCACCGTCCCATTTTAGCACTGCTAGTATCGAACAGAGAGAAGTCCACAGTTTGGGACCAGGGTGTGGTACCAGTATGTAGCAAGCATAAGAACACACATGCACACACACATGCACCCACAGACACAGGTACAGACAGCTAATCATAAAGCCTGTGGAGAGGTGTTGGAAATTATGTGTTCATTTCTCTGAAGCTTTAATAATGACCCACTGCAGCCATTTTAAGTCTGTAGGGATCAATGTTTGTGTGGTGGTATAGAATAGCTGTGTGTGTGTGTGTGTGTGTCTCACTGCATTGAAATTTCGTCCCTCAGCCTAACAGCCAACCGGGAAAACGATTTCCCTCTCTGTCAAGGGCAGCAAATTGAGAGTCGTTGCCTTTTTTTCCCGCTTCATGGAGCCTTCCTCTGGGGAAAAGAAAAATATGCAGGTTCTCTGTGAGTAAAAGAGAAAATGTACAGGCACAAAAGATCTATGCATGGCTGACGGCTGCATCACAACACAGAAGCTGATATGATGGTCCAGCTTGTGGAGCAGAAGTGTGTCATAACAAAGGTCAAACCATCTTCAGGAGTTCATCAACAGTAGGAAAAGAAATCACTTTCAGGTGTAAAATTTCACAGAATGCTTCTCACTCAGCCGCTGTAAGTAATTTCCATTTTTTACTGTAGCATTATGATCTGCTGTAGCACTGCTAGCCTGAGCAAAGGTCCCAATTTACCCATTTACATACTTTTTAACATCTCTCCTTACAAACTTCCTTCCTCTCTCCTCCACTAACAGACTTGATTCATCCTCCTCATACCCACCAGAATATGCATGTGAAAGCGTGTGGGGGCCATATGGTAATCTGCAAGAGGCCAAAAGTTTACGGTTTATGGTTGACCTGGCCTTGACCTTGTGAAATAGATGAGAAGGAAGTGAGTGGCCGTATCATCCTTGGGATTAACCTGCTATTCTCTAGTTGGTAAAGTAATTTTTGATTCCCCTTTCTGGATAATTAACAGACCTTTACATTGGTTCCTTGGGTTTTGAGCCTGCTGAAGCCTTGGGCCGGGCACGAGCGTGCATAATCTGTGCTGGCAGAGGTTGTTAAAAGATAGCTGTCCAGATGTGCTGCTTTATAGGTTCAGGTCCAGGCTTCACTTTGAATTTGGTGGCTGTTTCACTGGAGAAATAAAACTTACATTGTTGATAGTAGACAAAAAGGGAGGCTGAAAGCATAATCACTTTGGTACTGGTAATACTCACACACACACGCACACACACACACACACACACACACACACACACACACGAGTCTGAGAAAGTAATTAGCAGAAATAATTCAACATCATAATTCATAGATAGATAGATAGCACACAGCCATTGTTAGCTGTGTGACAGCTGTGGACTAAACAATAATGTGTTTTTTTTAGCAGGAGTTTTTAGAACCGATACATTTTCTGCATTCAACTCATCAGCTGCAAATGTGAGCTGTCGATCTGGATGGTTAACCTTGAGCAGAAAAAAGCAGAATCCCAGTGCACACTCAGAGCAGCAGCAGCCCCAGATGGAAGTGGCAGATTTTGTGTAGAGACAAAAATCACTTCTAATCTTAAAAAAAGCCTAAGAATAATAGAGAGAAAGTGCATCTGCAACATCACTGATTAATATTTGAAATGACTCCACATCCTGGTAGAGAGTGAAGAACATGAATGAATTCAGGTTTTCCATCAGACGCTGAAACGTCTTCCATTAACTCCAGAAACGAGTACATAACTGGCTTCAGAACGATGCAGCATAATTGTGTCAGATCACTTCGGTGCGCTGCACAGTAATGAAAACTCATGCATCTTGTAAATTCTGCACTGGTGTTAATTCTCACGGCCCCTCTGGGGCGACACAACAACTCCGCTGATGCTCGTATATGCCGGCTGAGTGTTGAGGCATTTGCTAATCTTGTAAACATCCTTTCACTGATCTCTCATTAATTCAGCCCAGAGGATGGCAGGCTGGGAGCAGAGGCAGGAGAGGCAAACATGAAATTAACCACTGGTGTGATGGCAGCGCCAGCATGCTAATGCAAATGTGGTTCTTACTGTTTTTGCCGCTGGAACTTTGCCACTTGTGTTTTTAACGTAGCGCTAACAATAGCTCAGCAACAAAACAACAAAGAAAGTTGGTCCTGACCCAATCCGGTTCCAAACTGGGTGAAATGCATACACAATATAAAGTTTTAATTAGGGCTCTAAACTGGAAACGGAAAGAAATAAAGCAGTATGGAATTCCTATCAGGAATAAAAGATCAAAATATTGTAGTTATGTTGAAACAGCAGATGTGTGGATGCAGGCGGGTGGCTGCAGCAGAGGGACCCGGCTCACCAGCACAGACACTGGGACAGATGTGGATTTTACACCTGCATCAGGTGTGAAAAGACTCTTTAACATCAAACCTTAGCATATCGCTGTGACACCAGCCGGCTAGACTTAAAAAAGGAGTCAGGAGCCTCAGGAAGCAGGAAAAGTGACATTTCCCTGCAGGAAGGAGGGCAAAACACATTTGATCCCTAATTCATATTAATCCTTTCATGCTTTTTAAGCCTGGTAGATTTTCTCTCCTCTCATTTTAAACCCTCTATCCATTATGCTTCCACAGCCTCTTCAGATTCCATTTCCGTAGAAAGTCCTGACCATTACACTGTTGAGCATAGGTGATGATTTAGATTAAAAAAAATTAAAACCATTTTCAACAAAGAGAAAAACAACCCCCTGCTGACTGATTGGAACAACTACCCAGTAGATCTGAATGAATTATTATGATCTTCTTGACAAGTTATTCAAAGTAAGCATTGACCATACAGATACACACACACTTCACCTGGTGGCATAATCTCTAGATGTTGGAACATTTACTGTAGGTCGCTGTTTCATCTCATTGTGAATTCTTTTGTCTCCATCTTTTAAAAACCCTCTTGATCTCAGCTCATGCCCTTGTCTTCCAGCCAAAAACTTGAAAAAAAGGACATAAAACAGACTCGGAGAATAATGGAAATGAAGTCCCTGTGCATGTTTAACAGGAAGGACTGCCATCATTTTCATCAGGAAGGTACGGGGACAGCTTTTTAATGTCCTTAACACAATGGTGGTGACACTCTCAAGCAACCGCTGTAATATTCACAGGAACAGTCATTTTAATTCCAGGAGATTTACTAAGGCAGCTGTGAACAATTACAGAATTTTTATGATAAATCAAATCCTCTTTTTTGAGCTCCAAACACCATCATGAACCCCCAAATGTGATTGATTTGGACTGATAATCTATTTGGAGACGCTACATGTTGCTGTAAAAAGATGCAGAACTGCAGTGGCAGAGGAATACAATCCTTTCAAAACCCTGAGACAAAGCAAAGTGCTAAAACGTGTTTCCTTGCAACAGCCTGACAAAGACAAGGTGGCGCTGCCGATGTATGACAGCATGAGCTAACGCAGGGAAAGGAATCGCGACAAGTCCACCTGGCATGATTCCAACGATCGCTGCAGACTAGAAATGGCAACCCAGCCCAACAGTGTTTGAATAGGTCTTGGCTCAAAATCCACCATCAGGCCCAGTTTGCACCACGACCTGGCCAGCACACATATGGCAAACTCACTGGAGCGTTCCAAATATGCATGATGTCAAAATCTGTTCCTCTCTCCTGCACTTTAGCCAAGCAGGGCTCACAGGAAGTCCATGGGTGAGCCATTTATCGGCAGCAACAGCATCTCGCAGTGACAGTAGCAATTTGATCTCTTTCTCAGCAGTTTCCCTCACTTAGAGGAAAAAAAAACACACCTAAAGAGGAATCCTCCTGCTGTTGTTCTCAGCACCATGTTCTCAGCTCAGATAAAGATTCAGAGTAAATAGGGCTAGTGAGGGATAATATGAGCCGTCAGGTTCGTCACCTATTTGAAGTCTATGAGGAATACACAAAAAACCAGGGCTGCATGTGGAAATATGCAGAACGCATTCATCTGTTCCATCTAAAAACTGTTGCCACCTTTACAGACTATTACTTGCCCATGCTGCATGGGTTAAAAATCTTACTATACCATGTTTTTGTAAGAATTATTATTATTGTATAAAAATACAATATATAATACAATAGCATACCAAGATAAAGTGTGTGTGTTCTTTATAGAAGGCAACTTATTAATTTATGAAATTTTTAATGAAGATGTTAGAGCCTGACCATTTAGCTTCACTGCCCCATTTCTTTAACGTGAAAACATGGGCTGTTTGGTGTGTGACAGCATCTGAAGAGGCATAAAATTCATCTACACCTCAATGAAGGTGACGTGCTTAATAGATGCAGCTGAGGATTTGTGTTAAGTCAAATTGACCTTGCCTGGTAAAATTAAAGCGTGTAATTAAGTGTTACAGATCCAATAATCTGGGATAGCCAAAATAAATAAATAAATAAATAGTACCTATATCAGCTACACAGTAAATAATTCCCATCTGACAAATGTAGCGGTGGAAACTATGCCCAATAATAATTTCTCCAGCTAGAACACAATGATGAACACAATGAGAATTGATGTCACCAGGAGCACACAACTGTGCACCCTGACCAGTGCACCCTGATACAGTCAGAAAAGCCAATCTCATTCTTTTCTTCCTGCCACAGTACAATGAGCATGACCGGCGCTAACCAAAACTGCTGATGCTGGGTCATAACAGGGTCACTCAGAAAGATGGGAATTATCTCCCTTTAGTATGATCTAGCTGGGGTCTAAAGGTGGCTGGTAATGAGATGGGCTATGAGAGAATATGATGCAGTTTAATGAGAAGAAGCACAACACCCTCTCGGATGGCTGTTAGCTGCATGGCATCAGACATTAACTTATATTTCTAGAACTAATTGGCTGAGGCGGTGATGGGTGGGAGGTTGGCTCTTTCGGTTAGCAGCTCACCGATGGGTCAGAACATGCTGACAGATGGTTGCGTGAGTCCACTGTTAACCTTGGCAGAGGATCCTCGGCAGCAGATCTCTGATGTGGCCGAGTGCGTCGCCCTCGCCTGCTAAGACACATGGACCAGCTAATGCAAACACAAATGTTCCTCTGTTCCGCCTTGGCAGGAGGAACCCTCAGGGCTCTCCTGCAGCCCTCACTCAGCATCCAACCCCCCCCACCCCCATCCCGCCCCCCACCCATCAAGCCTTCTTTGCTGTCTGCTCTTAATCACCGCCAGTGAGTCAAGATCTCTGGACCCTTTCCCAGCTGGCAGCGGAAAAGCCCGGCGATTACTAAAACAAACAAAATAACAGGGAAAAACGGAACAGATTCAGATTCACACTCCTCCAGTACCCAACAAAACTGAAAACTAAATATTTCGAAATATTCCTGTTAAATACCCAGAAGAGCACAGAAGCTCCTGTACTTTCGAAACAATGGAGGAATCAAAATAGGCACCTACAGATCTTCTTTCCAGGCATTTTTTTTCCTGCCTGACGATGAGAATTTTGGCATTGATAAGCCAGGGAGGACAATGGACAAGGGACCAACTGTTTGTCATCAGAGAATCCAAATGCCGGGTGACTGGGATTCAGGTGCCCTAACATTGCCCATTATGTCTATCTGCCCCTCTACAGAGGTCCTTAAAATACCCTATTCAATGAAAGCTCCGCATGGAATACATAGAAGCTTTGGTGTGTTTGCTCAAGTTTAGCCTCCCCGGTCGCTTATCATCACAGAAGCACACCTACTGGGTTTCACTGCTCTTCCTTCTCCTCCTCCTCTTCCTCACCCTCTCCTGTGAAGCCTTTCTTTAGTAGCTCCATTGTTGCTCCTCATTTGTGGAGGTTGGCTGCTGTTATATTTGACAGCACAAAATGTAAACATGTGTCAATATAGTATCTATCAGAAATGTTTACGTCTGGATTAGATTCTCATGGCTCTGAGACTTGGCTGTATGCACGGAAATAAAATGGTCTTGACTGCTGGCTGTGTCCAGGTGAGGGACGTTTGGAGTGAAGGACATTGATTAAGCGTGTCCAGTCTCAGGCCAACCAAGAGTAAACAAGGTAAAACAGCGTGACATCAGTGGGGTTTGTATTTTACACACAGATGGGGGGAAAGAGTTGATGAAAAGAGAAAGAAATAGAGTGCATCACATGAGAGCTGCATTCAAATGGGCAAGAAAATAAAGGATGATAGATAGTTTGTGAGGGAAATAAATTAACCAGATCAACAAAAGAAAACACGTAAAAAAAAAGAAGGGGTCGTTTAGGCTGATCTATGGGTCTGACGGGTTTGGAAGTTTGCTCACCTTAAAAACATCTGACATGTGATGAGAAAAGGAGGAGGAAAAGCGAGTGTTCGGTCAAATCAAGTCACTTCAGCACCTGAACCCATCCTCGGCTTCCTCTTAGATAATCCATCATCACCTGTCCCCACATTCCTGCTGCCAGGGTGGACGGTGTGAAGTCCTGAGTGAATAAACAGCCTGATCACTGGAACAGCTCCAGTACTCCTCTGACAGACCTGCAGAGGAGCCATCAAGTCAAACATTTACAGAGCAGCAAGGCGAGCTGAGCGATGATTAACCAGGCAGCTTAGTTTGATGGAAGACAGGTTCTGTTCTCTCTCAGAGTTGTTTTCCACCATTCACACCACCTGATAGCAGGCGTAAATAAATTGTGTGTCCGTGCGTGTCCGTGCCTGTGTGTGTGTGTGTGTGTGTGTGTGTGTGTGTGTGTGTGTGTGTGTGTGGCTCCATGTTCACCCATGTAGAACACAGCAAAAGTAATCAAAGAGAAAGACATAAGCAAACAACAATGACTACAACCTGAAACAATGTGCCTGTTATCACTTACAAATACACACAGAAACACAAACCTGTCTCAGTGATTGGTCACGGTTGCTGTAGCAACGTGGGTTAATGGTAAGCCGCTGGTGAAGGGCTACAGTTTGAAGGGGACAGAGTTAAGGGAAATATTGCAGATACTCAGTGTGAGATCCTGATCCTATATGCATCCTTGAATATGGCAATTTTTGCTAGACGGTGACGTTTGCATCATCATTTGTGTAAAAGGGGAGGAGAATCAGCATCTAAAGCTAAAATCAGATCCCTAAACGTAAATAGGTGTTGAATCTTGTTTTCTTTTATATTGCAAGTCCCTGTTAATAAAATTATTCTTTTTGCAGTTCACTGGCTTAAAAGGGCAGAATGCAATTTGTCCCACCCCCGCCACCTGCAATGAATTCTGATTGAGATGGAGAGCAGTTAATAAGACAACCTTACACTTTGCAATTATTATTTGGTTAAACTCAATTTGGAAGCGCTCGCAGCTTTCCACCAATCATTTGTTTGGTTAAAACGTTGCTATTAAACCCAAAACTTTTTTTTTTCAATGCAGCTAATAAGATCTGATGAACCCGATCAGCAGGATCGAACGCCAGCGTGGCACCAGGGGGGTAGATGCTCATTATCAGTCAGGGAAAAGACTGATTGCAGTCATTATTAGTTAGAACCACTGATTGTTAATTCAAATAATCGTGTCTAACCAGATAGAACATGCTGCTTTCCTCTAGTGTCAATTAGAAACATAACAGACAGAAATAAATGCGGCGCTCTGTCAGTGGCAACACAGCTCAGACACACACTTACACACACACGCCGTGGTGATCAGGAAGTGACCAACAACGGTTTGGATTTGTTCCTCCAGGACTGTGTTCGTGAACGAAACTGGAACTCTTCGGTTTCTGTGCCTCCAGTCATTTGTCTTCAAGGATCACGCTCTCCGGCAAGCAGGCAGACAGTTTTTCCACAGACCAGGCTGCTGTTTGATACATGAGAGTCAAACACACCAGCAACCTCTACAGCAACAGAGAGGCTTTTATTCCTTTATTCTGAGGGCTGAATACTCCCAACAGGTTATGTTTAATAACGCTATGTTCTGACACCTGCATCAGTTGTGAGCTGGGTGGTGCGGACAATGATGTGTGTGTCTTTATTCATTCACCCTACCCAGGTTTGCGTGATGAAAATTTGAGCACAAACAGCCATCTGGGGTTCTTAGCAGCCGAACTGAAGCCTGTGACTGTCAAGATTACGAAGACTCTGCTCATGTGGGTGAACATGAGTCCACACAGGCAGGAGGCTCTGGGAAAACTGACAGAGTTTCAAAATAAAAAGTCTGAAGCGGCAACAGGAAGGAAAGCTCCTGCGGTCATGAACTCTGCCTCAGGTCCTGATGAGGAGTCGCAGCCATGTTTAAACTGGTGATATGAGCAAGACCAAGGCAACCAGATGCATTTCTGCTTCCCTTCTCCCTTGCTTCTTTTCTGCTGCAGAGCATTCACCAGGTCGCCATGGTTACATGAGTTTCCTGCCAAGATCATTTCCAATGCAACGGCTTTGACATTTCTTCTCTCTTCGTTTCCTTCTTGCCCTCCTCCGTCTGTCAGTCTGTCCTCCCTCTCTCTTACATGTGTGCAGCCTCAGGCTTTTTCATTCCCCCTAAAAGAAAATCCTTGGTTTAATAAATAGTAATGAGTAAACACAAGCTTATGCACCATTTTACATTTTGCTTCGGCCAAAATAAATGAATCATTAATAATGTATCATTTCTACTTCCTAACCAGTGTGAGGATCATTATTGTTAAGCCAATACAGGAGTATTTTAACCCTCAACAGACCTACAGAGTAAATGACCATTTTGACTTTTAAAGTCTGTTGTGTATTCAACTGTCCAAGTGTCTCTGCCTGTACTGCTCCGACCTCATTGTCCATTGTTGTCACATAGAACTAAATCCTGAACGGGACATTCAGAGGACACAGACACACTGAGGGGTGCACGTAAGAAAAGACAAAGTGAGCGCTGACCTAAATGCGGGACGACTTCGGAGCAGCTGCTCTGAAAACAAAACTATACAAGGTCACAGACTTACTGAGTGTGCACGTACTGACAAGAGGACGCGCACAGGACTCTGTGACATAGAACACATACCCAAGACACTCAACAACCCTGTGTGAAGTTTTAAAGCCTCAGACAATGTGAACCTCAATGCAGAATTCTTTATGGCTTATAGCGACTTTCTGTTAGTGAGCACAGGTTCCGAGGGTCACCATGGCACTGGCGCCCATCCCAGCAGTCACCAGGGGAGAGGCAGCAAGGCATCCTGGACAGGTCGGCAGTACATCTCTGAGCAAACACATGATCCACTCACACATTTAGATTGAGAGGGAATTTATTGTGTTTGGACTGAAAGGAAACAAAAAGAAAGTACAAACTTCTCATCCGGAGGCCTGTAGCGCACAACACAAACCAATTTAACCATGAGGTGACCATGGTAACCGCTGTGCCAGTCTGTTTAAAAACCACAAACAATAGTTCCAAGAGATGAAGGTGACACAGTTATCAAACTCATTAAAAACTCATCTTCCTCTATGTGCAGCAGTTAAGGAAACGGTCACAGGCCATATTCCTACAAAACCCAAGGATTTCTGCAACTGCATTGAATCAGTCCATCATTAGTTTAGGTTTGAATTGCATCCATATTTGTCACTAATCTCCCCGTCCACACCCAACCTCACCAGGATGCCCCTGCTGTTTCCTAATACTGGCATCTGCCTCCCAATCAGAAGCGCTGTGGCAACCATCCCAGAAGCAAAAGATTTACACATTTTTACACACTCTACCATCCTAGCTCAATCACGCAGAAGCCGGCAAGTTTCTTTAGCCCATTAGCATTAGCACAGGTCCAGCTGCAGTTCTCACTGATTAGAACTGAGCTGCATCTTTCACTGAGACACTGATGAACATCTGGAGGTCTTAGGCTTTTGTTCTTTTATGGGTTTGTTGGTAAATCCTCCAGCCCAAGATTGTGACACCAGCTGCCCTTGCCGTGGAGAGGTCAGTGGGACAAAAATGACACAGCCAACTGTGAAGCGCAATCAAAGCTTTTCCAAAGTCAGCGTGAGTGTTCATCAAGAACCAATACAGCTCCGAACCACACATGGGGCTTTCCCCGAGTCCGAGCCCCTGAAGTGTGGCTGGGCCCCAACAAACCAGTCGGCGAGCAAAAAATAGGAAAAGAAGAGCAGGCGCAGAGGTAAAAGCAGCTCATAGAGTGGTTTATCTGCAGCTAAAATGTAGACCTTGGGAAGGACAAGGACAACTAACACCAAATACAGGGAGCCACGCAAACCTGCTGCATGGGTAATCCACAGAACAAAGTGGCCAGAACACATTTATGGATTGAACGCTTTCTTAGATCTCCGATAAAGCTATTTGCACAGCCCCGGGGCTGGCACCAGGACGGAGCTGCATGATCAGAAACTATACTGCTTTACGCCGTTAAGGGTAATCAAAGCGAGGCCAGGCAGGTCCATTCGGGATCCGCACAGGCCGGTCACCACGACAGGGTAAGGACTTTTGAAATCTCAGCGACATGCATAGCATACCCTCTTTGTTGCTCTACACCCCCGGGCTCGTAACAACGCTGATATTTGCACAGGGGCTCCCTGATTAAAAAGAATGATTTTAATTACATTCTGAGTGTTTACCATGGCAACAGCCTTGGACTAGACCGCAGCCAATGCATAATCATATAATGCACATTTTTTTTGTGATGAGCTAAATTGAAACGAATGCTTGAGTGGCTGTAAGTTACAAAGAAATCTATGGTTACATTGATTTACATGTATGAGTAATTACAGGTAATCACCCATTCATTTTCTCGATGGTGTTATTTTACTGAAGCCGCATAACATGCGAGACGCCCGGGGGTGGAAGCTAATGAATGTACAGCGATCAGACGAGTAAAACAGCCAGTGTTTATGCTTTGTTGAGGCTGGTAAAATGCTGAATCAAGCTTTGAGGATGGAGCGATAGAAAGGGTACACAAATAAAAGAGAACAAGACTTTGACACAAATTGACAGAGACGATAGCGCCAGCAGCAGAGTCGACAGTGCCATTATGGTGGCGATTAGATCAGCAGGAGGGGTGAACGAGGGAGCAGAGACACTAAAGGCAGAGGGGGGACTCAGATGTGCTACTTGGTGATTGAAAATGCTCTCCGTGACCCTGCCGAATGAACAACACAACCAACAACTTCAAAAGTACGCTGACTGAATTTGGAGCTCAAATGTTGTTAGGGTCAGTGGGTGGGGTGGGGGGGTGTTATTGTGATGGAGGGGACTACCTCTGTGGTAGTGCCCTGTCTCTTATGCTTGGTACGACATAACCCCAACACTCAAACTGGTATTAGTTTCATACAAAGATGACGCTGATATAAAAACATCCTATACACTGAGGTCCTTTTTCCCTGATGAGGAATTCTTTTTATAGCTGTGTTTCTGCCTGCATGGACTCACAACCATGGCGTCATTGCAACCAAGCAGCATCTGTGAACTTTAAACTCGTGCGGATCTCCCGCAGATATCGGCGGCTCTCAGAATGCACCAGAGATTAGGGGAATTGCCCACCCTCATTTCCCCGAGCAGACTTCAAGCGGCAGCAGTTGTGAACAATTAAAGTGAGCAAAGAGAGTGAGCAGATGAAAAATGTGTGCTCGTCTCATCCTTGTTGCGGACAAATAGTCACTGTTTACCTGCCAATATGCTATTAACCGTAAGGAGATTAAGGCACGGCAGAGGGTCAGAAATCACCTCAAGCATCATTTCTAGTGTGTGTGTGTGTGTGTGAAAGCCACACAGTTCAAATTAGAGAGGGAGAGAGGCTCTTTTTTATGCAGCCTAAAAGATAATGTTGGAAAAATAAGATTTGGCGAACATGAAATGAAGTCTGCCTTTTGTTTTTATGAAGCCCATTTCCTCCAGAGGGGAAGGTGTTTGTGTTATTGCTCAGCCATCATCATTTCTCCACATATTAGCTTTCTTGTTTTTGCTGTTATGTAACTCTGGTGCAACTGAGAATAATAAGGTTTTATAAAGCAAAGAGTAACAAGGTGTTCAAAAGTCAGAGGGATGTTTGCGTCCCCAGAACCAGCTACAGCCCTGTTGGGGATTTTTCTAATATTTAACGGGACCTTAACTGACTCAGTGTGTGTGTGTGTGTGTCATTCATTTCAAGGCTACAGTAAAAACAAAAATGTATGATTGGACACTCCGGCTAAAACTGGACAAATAAAGATAATGCTAGAGTGTTAGCACGACTGAAGTTTTAAAACAAAGGGCCCTGCATGAGAACAATGTCATGAGCATGTGCTGGAGCTCTTGACAAGTACTCATCAGCAGGTCAAACAGGGTTTTAAAAGGTAAACAGAGGGGTTTCATTAGGAGAAGCCTGCTGAACATAGTGAGTTTTGGACAAAGAAGCATGCAAACAGTCCAATTAAACTGTTTAGTTGAGCTAAAGCCCTAACCAACATCGTACATTGACCAAGCTGTGCATGCAAGCATACCGACTACCAAATAAGCATGTATTAAAAGAAATGAAAGTGTATGAATACATTCAAGACATGGAAAGAACAGACAGTATATAATGGTTTAGTAATGAAATATGCATCTTTAGTTAGGATTGTTGTTTCTAGATCTGTAATTATAGGTTCCGTTAATTGCACACATGCTTTTAATTGCTGGACAGTGACTGCAGCCGCCTGCAAACATGCTGCACAACAGCTTGTTACTGTGCTGCTAGATTTAACAAGCTGTCTGTGGGCCTGCTACTGACCAGAAACGGTCATTAGTCTCTCCTTTCCTGCAACTCCTCAGCGCTGCAGGGAGACTGATTTTGCATTTCTCCTACGTCTGACACGAAGTGAATTACAGCATCTGTATCTTTTGCAGAAATCTTCCATCACTCATCTCTAAAGGCCATCAAATACGTGGCGCTCTGGCTCGTCCTCAGTGCTGTTTGTTAAAGGTGATATTACTGTTTTGTGTGAAGTGAAAAGGCGCTTTGGGGGGGCAAAAATATGGAGTTCTAAAGGCTTTTGATCACCTGCATTAGGCGGCTCTGAGAGCTTTTCACTTTCTGAAATTAGAGGGAGCGATTCAATACAATGACTCAGCGAACATAAGCAGCATCATCATGTGTTTCCATCAGTGCGAGACGGATATTTACCTGTCTGGACGTTTGGTCTTAACAAGTTGGATCTACTCTGTGTTTTACAGCCGTTACCAATGCTCCATCTCTATCGCATTGAAACATCTCAGCATTTATCTGCAGCATTTTTGCAGACGTGCGTGAGACCTTCTCACTGTCCAACCACCCTGAGAAGGATTCTGGCAGTGTGAACCGCTGAGCACCGGCCCCGTGTTTGGTTTAATGAGGGCTTGTTTCTGCTTTCTGTGGGTCTTTCAGTTCCAACCCGCCACATTCTGCATCAGTCAGTCACACCGGTGCTGCCTCCTGCCGCCATTCAGCCGTCATTTCAGCGCTCTTTCATATCCACTGCCCCCGCCTGTCCCCGATCTGGCTTTTTGATTGGGAGAGAAATCGTCAGGCTGAAAGTCTCATCAGCATGTTTATTCTTCTCTTTATACCCCGATACACACACACACACACACACACATGCGCAGACACACACAGCTCCAGTGTTTTTACCAAACTATTCTTCAGTCTTCTATAAATTCTGTCCCCTCCTTACACTCTGAATCTGCATTTATTTAAATTTAAATGCTAATCCAAGGTGCATGCCCCAGCAGACACGCTTTCGCGTGCACGAGCAGGGCCTACTGAGGCAGGTGAGTTGGCTGAGGGAAACCTGCCTGCTTCTCTGCTTCACCTAAACAGACTTTACTAATTAGAAGAGCAGAACGATGTGAAG
>CAAE01015035.1:147747-170439 GCA_000180735.1 Tetraodon nigroviridis | reverse complement strand
CAAAGCTGAATAATGGCCACGCATTTATCCATCCATTCATCGTTTGCTTGCTCCTACCTGACTGTGTGGAGCCCAAACAGCAGCAGCATGAGGAGAAAAAAACAATTTTTCTGACACACACGCACGCACACAAACAAACACACACACACTAAAACAGTCCAGTGGAGAGTCTGGGAAAGAGCCTCTCAACGTCTAAACTGAGGCTGGGAAAACTGCATCTGTGGGGCCAGCTCCGCTCTCTGAGGGGTGGAGGGTGGGTGGGTGGGGGGGTGGACGGCTCCGCTTTATGGTTCAGGGTAAGAGGATCCCGCCTGGTGAAACAATACCTGCCCATTCAGGGGGGAGATGAACAGACCTGGCTGGGTCACGCTGAGCCGATCTTAGCTGGGCACAGAAGGACCAGACACAGCCGGGGGGGTGAATACCTCCTCTGTGAGAAAAGGAAAGGAGCAGGCCTTTGGTGTGTGTGTGTGTGTGTGTGCGTACCGATGCAGGTTCAGAGATCCTCCAGTTGTGTTACTGGGGGTAATGCTGGGCATGGGGGGGGGGCTGATGAAGATTAAAAGCAAAGACAGGAAATGGGGAGAAAAGAGTGGAGCAGGTCACTTTAAACCAATTTAAACTCTTCCCCTCTGTGGAAGTAACCCACACCTGCATTAATAATGGAGGAATGTTCCCTGTCTCTCTCTCTCTCTGTTCTTTGTGCACACACACACACACACACACACACACACACACATCTCATTCTCATAAACAGCAGACGGAAAAACGCTAGAGTTTGTCCATTGGTGAAGCGTTTTGGACGGGCAGAGGTCATGTCACTAAGAGCACTAAATCACATGACCTAAACTGACAAGTTTAACCAAAAACCCTGCCAACACATGCTTTGTTCCTGAAAAAAAAAGGAAAAAAAGGTCTAAGAAGAAGGAGAGTAAAATAATTCCCAAGGACACATTAATTCAACCTGAGTAGGCTGAAGTGAAGAGAGCAAAATGATGGGTTTCATTAATTACACCAGCTCACAGGACGGGCGCATTAGGCAGCAGCGCCGCCGCGTCGCGAGCTCCAACCTTATCTGCGCTAAACGAAGGCCGTCAAATTAAAAGTGTTCCAGCAATCGATGCGTTGGCGCTGTAGGGACAGCGCTCATAACGCAACGGACGGTTCGGTGGACTGATGAAAAGACTTCATCGATCTTAGTCTGTTTTTCTACACTTCAGGAGACGCGGCAGTGGATTTTTACCCAGAGTTGGTCGAGATTCTGCTTCGCCCTTTTGGTTCCGCAGCTAGATGCTCAAAACGGATGAGATGAAAAAACACAGAAGAGAGAGAGAGAGAGAGAGAGAGAGAGAGAGAGAGAGAGAGAGAGAGAGAGAGAGAGAGAGAGAGAGAGAGAGAGAGAGAGAGAGAGAGAGAGAGAGAGAGAGAGAGAGAGAGAGAGAGAGAGAGAGAGAGAGAGAGAGAGAGAGCCAGAGAGATCCATCTGTATCTTATCTGGATCTGCCTGGTTAGCAATTTAGTTGATGTGACTCACCAGGACAAAGATTAGGCCTGATAAGTGTCAATCTTAATCTGCGGTGTGACATTCTCCGGAAACTTAATAACACACACGCACACACGCCATCCCAGCACCGCCACCGCCGCCGCCGCCGCCGCCTCTCCCCCCTCTGGCTCCCCGGCTTGATAAGGGCAGCATCTTCCGCTCATATCAATGAGAATTCTGGGTGTTTTGCAGTCCCAGAGTCAATCCTCTGCAGCCTCAAATTGATCCCCTCTGAATCCCAGCCAAAAAAGACAATTTACATATTCATGAAAAAAACAGAACAATGCTGACGAAATGCGATGAGGGTCACCTTTAGCTGACAGCTGCGGAGCAACGTCGGTTTCCATGACGGAAAGCGGGAGACCTGCGCTAATCAGATGTAAAAACATGAACCTTTTCAGTCTCCTAAACACTCCGTCTTTATCCGCTCTTTAAGTACTCTCCATTCATGGAAATCTTAGTCGTCTTGGTTCTCTTTGCATTGAGTTCTGTTTAGACCACCCTCGCTGCTGACGTGTGTGCGTGTGTGTGAAAAACAACTGTTTTATCCTCTTTCCCACGTATGGACTGGATGAAATCTAAACTAATCAAAGCTGTGGGATTTGTCGCAAGTTGATTCACTGAGTGTGAAATACGGCTGCCGGCATCTCGAGGACCAACTGAGACAAATCAAGAGCAGCTTTAGTGCGAGGAGAGACGGACAGCGGAGAAGGACAAGGAAAGTCTTTTATCGAGCGTGACACAAAAAAATGGCATCTGGGTATGTGGCCACTGGAGTGGGAATGGATTCAAGGATCCATATCTGTTCCCAGGCGGGCCCTGTGGGAACAGCGTCCAGTCTGAGCCGATACCGGACGCTGGGGAGCCGGTTTTCAGCTCGCCGAGGAGTCGCTCCTCCAGCTGACATGGGTAACGGCCTGCCTCGCTAATTCTGAGCCAAAACTGTAATTAGACACTGTACTGCTACACTTGTTAATTCATTTACGGCGCTTCGGCGCTCCTCAAATAGATTCCATGTGATTAAAGCAATCTGCCGCTGGAAGACGTAACGAGCGCGCTGAGCGGTATAGACCTGCGGTGACACACTGAGCCCTGTTGAAACAGATTAATGGCAGCAGTCTCATCTTCAACTGCAAATACAATTTACAGCTGCTGAATGGGAAAGTGATCCTGAATGAATCTCATGATTACGGTTTTATTCCGCGGGTTGTAGAGGCGATGAAGCCACACACTGCAACTCCTAATGAAAGCTAGTTAACCTTTCACGCCGACGGTTAACTCACTTCATGTAAGACGGTTTTTGACCATGAGGAAGTGTAACAAGTAACTATGAAAAGCTCATTCCCTCTTTTGTTTCTGATTGGATGCTCCAGGTGATTGTTTGTTAAATTCATTCAATTCTTTACTCTCAGACACTTTCAGGATGTTGCAGCGTGTGCAGCCAAGCGCATGTTGTGATGACCTTCGCAGCTGTCGCAGAATCCAAATGGGAAAATAGAAGAAATTGTAATCAGGGCTGTAGATGTGAGAAGCTCGCCTTTGCGATGATGTGCTCACAGCCGATGTTGATGCATTTGGACAGAGTTGTTTACGGTCGGAGCGCAGGGGTCTTTGCTCCCTGAGGACCAGCTGAAGCGCGGCCCCCGTCTCAAGGTGAGCCAGCCGCTCCGGAGCCAGGAGGATTCACAACACGCGTGCTACTTTTCACCTTTCATCTCGTGTCGCGCACGTCTGCTCTGTACTCCGGTGGGTTGTTTCTGAGCAGCAGAAATGCCTCATTTTCAGCAGAAGACAGTTCGTCCTGGGGCGGAAAAAAATAATATCAAAGGTAAATAAAAACCAGAAGAAATGACTCATAAAAGCAGGACTGTATTGTGGCTGAGCTGGCAGCAGGATACAGAATGATCCAGGGCAGCTATGAAGGCCAGTCGCACGTTCTTCTTCTGGAGAGGAAGTTCAAGCAGCCACCACACAGGGAACATTCCAAGAGGATCAGGGAGGATAATAGCGGCGAAGGGTTAGAACTGCCGGGTTGAGTGTGGGAGATGAGAAGAAGGCTGAGACGTCTCCTCCTGGTTGTAGGCCCGATGAGGTGCAGTTCAAGAAGACGCGAGTACAAGGTTTGGCATGTGAGACAAAAGCATCCATTAAAAGTGCAGGTTAGCCCAGCAGGACCTCAATCATTTATGAGTTCTGGGGCTCCTGTTGCTCAGGGGCCTGTTGGGTTTCTTTGCATACGGCCGATATCGTGCCAGTTAAACCTCTGCTTGTTTGCCAGGCGGTTTTCTATCATACCTCCCCTTTAGGCCAGGAAAAGCAAAGCCATTTTGGAATTGGAAGGCCTGTCTGTCACCATGACAGTGTCAGGGAAAGCGGAGAATGGAAAGCAGGAATATGGTAATTAGACAGCAGCCTTCTTCTCCGACCAAGAAAATCTTAAAAGCTATTTAGCCACAATCAGCCCCTTGTAAAGCTGAACCTGTGATTGATTCAAAATATAACGTGAAGCTAAATTTGAAATTTTGGTGGAATGGATACTTTTTTACCCCTTTTTTTCTACAGACGGGACGAACTGCAACTTATCTATGGTCTAATGGCGCCTCCTAGTGGTGAAACACGGTTTGCAGGCTAATTTGCGCATGAATGGAAATTTTATTTTCTTCTTTAATTTTTCAGGATTGCGGGTCTGTAACACACACACACACACACACACACACACACACACACACACTCTCACACACACTCACAAAGGGGCAGACCTCACCCACTACTTGTTCTGCTTGTTCTGCTCTGCGTTTGTCACTGACAAGGGTCTTTGTCTGCAGAAAAAGGTCAGAGCAATCATCATTCACTGAACAGCACAGGCAAAAAACAGGCAATGTGGTGAGCACAGAGGTTTTTCTTATTTTTTTTTTATTAATGAAGATCTGTACGTGTCATTTAAACCAGCAGGTTTTTGGAGGATTTTAGCATAGATGGTCGCAGCAAATGTATTGTGTATTTAAAGCAAGCATGGCTTCCCTCATCTCTTTTCTGTCTAGCACCATGCTCTTTACAGACAATTTAGATTACACCTGCTCAGAAAATGTTCTGAGAAATCTCACAGCTGGCTTTTAGAAAATGTACATTATTGTAAATATAATACGGACAAAATTAAACATGTCTGATCATTAAAACAGAATGAACCTTTATACCTCCAGTAATAAGATTCTCTAGCCTTTACTGTGACCAAGGTCTATTTTTGGGGGGGGGGTATCTGAGCATGCGCTTATCTAAGTATCTAATTAAAACAAAACAAACAAACAAAAAAAGTCGCCACATGCTTAACAGTCGTTTTAGTGTGTGTTATCCAAATATCTTCTATAACAGAATTCTGGTAAAGGAAAAGTAAAGCGGGCCCGAGGATTGTACTCTGGGCTGGACGAAACCGCAAGCCTTTATATAAACATAACAGATTTTGTGGAATCACTGTTTTTATTTCACATTCACATACTGTACAGAAAGCGAAAACAACTATATTTCTGAACTGAAAAGATATGTTGCACGATTCTTCTTCTAAAAAAAAAAAAAACGAAATCTGAATTCCATAAACAAGAAGATTTGCACATCATGTACCGTTTTCCCTCTGACAATGCTTCAGGAATAAACTAGATGATAAACTGATGATGTAAGAAGATCTTATCTGATAATCATGTCACAACACGCAGGTAAAAACAAAACAAACATTATTGTAACGTAAATACAATACAAATACAGGTAGAATCAGGAAAACAGAGCCTGTCGCAATCGTTTTTGGTGATATATGTGATTTGTATTAAACATTGCTCTTAAACATAACAACATCCAAACCAAATAAAGCGTTTTTTAATACTTTGTACTTTTTGAACCCAGAAACATTGCAACATCTAACAAAATGAAATACAGTCAGCAATAGATGAATAACAGAAAAGAAAAGAAAAATAACAAATCTATTAAAGACCAACTGCACATAATTTAAAAGCTGTGAAATGGGTCTTACCTTGTCGAGTCTTTTTCTTAAATTCAAAGGAAAAAACTTTAAAGTTGTTCAGGATTTCATGTGACGGACTACTTTTCCAGTCGGACAATGACGTCATCCACGCGCGACAGCGCCGACAGGTGTTTTGTTTTGGTTCCTGTGTTTACATTCATGCTTCCGGCCTCCGCAGGACCGGAAGATGGATGCCCCTACCATCTTCGGTTTATGCTGTTTACTTATTGGCACCTGCACGTCGTTACCTCCGAATTTCGTCCTCCTCTTCGCAGATGATTTAGGTTTTGGGGACTTGGGATGTTACGGACACCCGACTTCGCTCACCCCGAACCTGGACGGCCTCGCAGCAGGCGGACTCCGGTTCACGGATTTCTACTGCACCAGCCCGGTCTGCAGCCCGTCCAGGTCTCCGCAGGACACACGTCTACAAAGTTCTTTTTAGTACACTCGGATATACCTATAATATAGAACTTTTCCCTCTTTGACAGATTATAAAGTCCGTATATCCTACAATAAAGTCACTGATCTTATAATAGAATAGAATAGAATAGAATAGAAACTGTGCTTCTAATCTCCTCCCTTCTTTGCTGTGGTGGTTTTTCAGGGCATCCCTGTTGACTGGCCGCTATCAGACCCGCTCCGGTGTGTACCCGGGGGTGTTGTACCCGGGCTCCAGGGGTGGCCTTCCCCTGAATGAGACCACCATCGCTGAGGTGCTGAAACCTCGAGGCTACGCCACCGCTGCTGTGGGCAAGTGGCACCTCGGGGTGGGGGCAAACGGGACGTTTCTTCCCCCAGGCAGGGGTTTGACCAGTACCTTGGCATCCCCTACTCCCATGACATGGTGCGATAAAAAGCTAGGAGTGTCCCCTTTAGCGCCTCAGTTTAAATGACTTTGGATCTCTCATTTGTCTGCTACAGGGACCCTGTCAGAATCTGACCTGTTTCCCTCCGGATGTGAAGTGTTTCGGGTTGTGCGATGTGGGCACTGTAACCGTCCCACTGATGCACGATGAGGTGATCAAGCAGCAGCCAGTGAACTTCCTGGACCTGGAGAAGGCTTACAGTGACTTTGCTAAGGATTTTATTACCACGTCAGCCAAGAGGAAACAGCCTTTCTTCCTCTACTTTCCTTCTCACGTAAGAGAGGCCTTATTAGTTCAAATTTAGTGAACTGACTAGTTGTGTTTTTGCAGAATACGCACTATGAATTCTATGTTGAACCTATAATTGAAATAGTAAATTGCTGGTGTAAAATATTAATAAGACAGCAAAAACTCAACAGTATGAGTTATAAAATGGTGACAGAGTAACGGGAAGAAAGAAAATGGGAATTAGCTGGCAGATATTTGGAGCAGCTGGAGGGTTGTTTATTGTGTCGACCTTCTGCCTGTTGTAGCACACCCACTACCCCCAGTATGCTGGTCCAGGAGCAGCTGGGAAGTCTCTAAGAGGTCCATTCGGAGACGCCCTGCTGGAGTTTGACCAGACGATAGGAAGTCTCCTAGCAACGCTGGAGAGGACAGGAGTGATCAACAACACCCTTATCTTTTTCACATCAGACAATGGGTTAGTGTTCTTCTGGGTTTGTGGCGTTTGTGTATCTATTGTATGTATTTCCTGTGAGGTATAAATGATGGAGCAGTGTGAGGATACTTTTCCATCTGTGTCCCAGGCCTGAACTGATGCGCATGTCCAGAGGAGGCAACGCTGGTCCTCTGAGATGTGGGAAAGGCACCACGTATGAGGGGGGCATGAGAGAGCCGGCCATCGCCTACTGGCAGGGTCTCATTCAGCCAGGTCCGGACGCCTCAGGAAACCAGGAAACTACGGATACACAAACTTGTTTATTTTAGTAGAACTACAAATGCAGGGACACATTTATTCTTTGCCTCTCTTCTGTAGGTGTTACTCATGAAATGGCCAGCACCCTGGATATTCTGCCCACCTTTGCAAGTCTGGCAGGAGCCAAACTGCCCCAAGTGATGCTCGATGGGGTTGATATGACAAATATTCTGTTCAGCCAGGGAAAGGTATTAATATGTTTAACCCAGTAATTTAGTGCATTTGTGAAGCTGATGATGGTTTTCCATCCCTAGAGTAAAAGGGAGGCCATGATGTTCTATCCCACTGACCCCAGTGAGAAAAATGGCCTCTTCGCCATCAGGTTGGAAAAATATAAGGCCCACTTCTATACACAGGGTAAGATATGTTTCACACATACAAGCTCATACTTTTCTATCAAATCTCAAGCAGCATTTTTGGCTTCATTTTTTCAATTCTTGTGCATCAGGTGCGTCCCACAGCAGCACCACCCCAGACCAGGACTGCTCAATATTCGCAAGCCTAAAGGCCCACGACCCCCCTCTTCTGTTTGACCTGGAGGCCGATCCCTCAGAGCATTACCCTCTCTCACTGGACGACAGACCTGACCTGCAAGAGGTGCTGGGAAGGATCAGGAAGCTGAAGGAGCAGTTCGAAGGCTCCATGGTGTTTGGAGAAAGCCAGGTCTCCAAAGGAACAGACCCGAGCCTGGAGCCATGCTGCAGCCCTCAGTGTGGGCCCAAACCGGACTGCTGCCACTGCTGATGGGACAATCGCTGGGTCCCTGACTGGACAGCCCTCCGTTTTACACCTTTATTTTTGAAATGGTGTATTTTTAAAATCTTGTGGTGATTCATCGCCGGAGTGCAGAGGCTTTCTTGTTCACAGTGAAAGCAAACATTAAGGGAGTCCTTAGTGAGGAAATGAGTTTTTCTCAAACTGACTTGACTAATGCATGAAGGGAGTTTCATTCTTTATTAGAGTATTTCTGTATTTTCCACCTCAACACAATATCAAATCCTAACATTTGCTTCTGAATCGCTCAGTCATGTCGATGGGAACAATCAAACAACAATAAAGGCTTTAGACATCAAGCATATATTTTATTCATAAGACCGAACCCATGACAGGGCAGTGTGACCATTTTTTTTTTTCCCCTGGAATTTTACAAGTCTTTGTTTTTAGAGATACAAGTTAGGATATGTCTGTTCTGTCACATGTGTTGCTCTAGGTATACTGTGAGGAACCTTGTTACCGTGGTGAAGCAGATAGTTTGGTTTAACTGTCTCTGCAAGATTTTTTGGACTATATCATCCCCGGAGGTTGGTTTTGTGCAGCTGTGTGTGGAAGGAAAGATGTGATCTAGGCTGTACCAAGATAGAAAAACGTGATCAAAAGCAAGCGTCCAGGTTGGAGGTGGGTCTCGCTGTTGGAGCTCAAGGGCGATCGTTTGTCAGATGCAGTTATGGTTTTCCATCAGTGGCTGAGGCGGTCGCTAACCTGCTCTAACAGCAGACTGGACATGGATCAGGTGGGTGTGTCACACATCAGCCATGTCAGGTCTAACGTGTGAGCTCAACATGTGCTGTTGTTGTGTCCGTAATGAGCTACACAGCCGGAAGGCCGTAAATGTTCCTTTTTGTTACAGTTATTACAGTATAGAAACAGATACTGAAATAAAATTAATGCAGCTCAGTTTTCTTACAGGGTTTTTCTGTCCTCTTTTTTTAACTTTCTTATAACTAATGTACATATTCATTTGATAACATACTTAACATAAAGGACACATCACTATCGTAGAGTCATTATAGTATATACATGATCTAAATGACAGCGATACATGTAGATAACAAGCTGTCTCCCTCCTGCGTCATCAGCTTTCATTGATCACTGAGGTCCTGCAGATCTGAGCTGTGTGTTCTCTGGACTGTGGCTTAAAGTTGCACATCAGGTGGCTAATGAGTGGCTACAGAAGAATGTTGTCTTTTTCTCCACTTGATTTCCTCTCTTTCCTCAGAGGTGATGATCTGTATACAGGGCTGCTGCATATAAGCTTAGCTCAAATACCAGCAGGGGCTGGATCCTGCTGGCCTGCCTCCAGCAGAAGGTATTTCATCAAAGTAAACGTCTGGTTAATGTGACTCGTGGATGTAATTAACACGTAAACATCATAGCGGGGAACTGTACCAAAGAAAATCAAAAACACACACTTGCAGCCATGTTTCACCGGTGTGTTTCACCGTGCCCGCGCCCTATGAACCGGTGCGCCTGATGTCTATGTTAAATACAGAAAAAGCACCGTAACTGAAACCGCCCTATATCCCAGTGCGCCCTGTGGTCGTGATTATTAGACAGTTTATCGCTCCATGTAAATCTGCTATGGATGCTCATGTCGTCACGCTTTAAAAAAAGCGTGACGACATGAGCTGGTCTCTGACCTTTTTTTGGGTTGTGGTCCATCACACAAAGTCAGAACCACAGTGAATTTAAAGTGTTTGGGCGTCGAACAGAACACGTTTAATACAGCCAAGCATGTTGTGTTTAGATCAGAGGAAAGAGGAGAATACCAACAACAACAAAGCAACAAAAGCATATCCTTTTAAAACCTGAAAATTCTAATCGCCACGGTAACGTGGTATCTTAAATATAACCCATTCCTAATAAGGTGCTAGATTTGACGCTATAGGGGAGGCAATAACCAGATAAAAAGCACTGAATAATATAGCAAACATTCAGGAATCCCTTTAGTCCATCTAATGTAAAAAATACAACTGTCATATCTTTCTACCACCCCCACCCCCCAGACCTCCCTACAGCCTTGCTCTCACTAGACTGATTAGTAATCATGTAGATGTGTGGTACTATTATATTAGGTGACTACTTCCTAATCTAATCTCAAAAGCCTTCTTCTCACTGAAACTGCCTAGTCAAAAGAAAAACACATGTCACACACACACACACACACACACACGCACGCACGCACACACAGCAGAGTTGAACAGTCAGAGGTGGTAGAGTATGGCTTTTCAGAGAACCTTTGCTTTCCTCGACCCGAGAGTCATGCCAGTGACAGCAAAGTGTACTGTGACGTATGAGTGGCAGTTCTAACACTGAGCTTTTGCATGGTGACAGGTCAGCAAGCGGTGCACAACATTTTGGAGGGTTGAAACAACAGTACAGCCAGTTTGCCTTTTTTTTTTTTTTTTTAAATCCAGATCTGCTGAAGAAAAGTGTGACTGCATCGAATCCGAGCTGAATATAATGTCTGCTGGAATACTGACATTCAAAGTCCCCGCAACAACACCCCCCACCACGCTTCACTTTATCTGTCTCACCCGTTAGCATTTCCTAATTAGTGTTGATGAGGCGCCTGTATGTCTACTTTCTATACATTTATTTACAACACACAACACGTCTTGTACGCGACACAGGGATAAGCTCGGACCGAAACGGTTCGCTGTACTCTCGCTACTTTGCTCCAATGTCACTATCAGTAGAAATCAAATAAGCAGTCTGTCAGTATTGAACAAATACATATTTACATGTCTCTTATCCGCGCCCTCCCGTTCCGAGACCGCTCCTTTCCAGATTGACCGAGCTGCTCGCCGTCCTGCAGGACATGTGTATTCCTGGAGTGTCTGTGTGCGGTAACCCTACCAGCCATGCATTGAAAAGTGAAAGAGCAGTGGGTACATTGTTGTCATTTTAAAAGAGGAACCTTTAAATAAACTGGTGCTCAGCTTCATAGATTTATATCATAGAAAAAGGTTAAAGAAACAGGCAATCGTTCCATCCAAGTGATGGAAATAAAGAAAAGTAGATGAAATCCGTCTAATGCCTAGCATGTTGTAGAAATGAGGATCCTGTGTTCAGGGGGTTATTTTACACTTAGAACCTCACTGACGGCATCCTCCGGTGGCCAATGATGAGCAGGAACAAGCTGGAAGGGTGAAAAAGTGGTTCTTCTTCTTCTCACTCCAGATAGATGTCCTCGGTGGGGCAGGCGTATTCTAGATGCTCCTGGTAGTATTCCTGGAAGGCTCGTCTGTAGAAGAGACAGACATAAACAATGTCACAGCGGAGCGCGTCACGGTAACAGAACGCTGTCAGGACAAAAACACTGTGATCTGAGCTCACCCGACACACTCTGCTACAGGCCGCATGGACTCCTGGGATACAAACACGTGACAGGCGAATCTGTTCAGCATTGGATGTTTGGTGATGAAGCCAAAGTAGCTGCAGAGAGGTGGAGAAGAACAACAGGATGAGATCCCGCCAGACGCGACGCAGCTAAGCAGGGGACACGCAGTCAGTGTGTGTTTCACCAGTTGTTCCTCGGGTGGCAGCCGCAGAAGGAGATGTTCTTCATCTGGAAGAAGTGACTACATCTGTCGTACTAAAGGTGAACAAGAAAAAAGGAATGAGGCAAACGACTGGATGTATATTCGGATAAATATACCTGCCCGTACCTCATCCAGGGCGTCGTATTCATCCTCCAGGCTCATAATCAGTTTCACTCCTTGCAAACTAATCTCCAACTCACAAAGAGAAGGGGGGCGCACGTGGACTGTCCGCTTCCTCGAGAGCGCAATCTAAACGGCACGTACACCACATGATTGCACAAACCACAACGATGGGAGCAGAATATTTTTGTTCATGCGACCCTTTTTGCCTTTGTTCCTCACCTTCTGCATGGCGGCACAGAGGATCCCGTTGCCTTGGTGATGAGGCACCTCAACAGATCCCAGAAACTGAACGCTAAATGTCTCCATCCAGGCTGGATTTCTCTTCAAGCCTGTGAGCACGTGGTGTATAAATGAAAGGGGAACAAAACATGGCATTTGTCACGCTCATGAAAACAGAGAACAATCTTCCAACTCACCCATCAGCTCCTTCGTGTGGCCGATGACCTCGTGAGCGTAAAAAGCAGGAAAGATGCCCCTCTCGCCTGTTCGCATGTTATAGCCTCTGTACCAGTAGTCATCCTCTTCTTCCTCCACGTATAAAGGATCGTCCACGTCCAGCTCCAGCTCATCTGCGTGCCTTGGAATAAACCTGCAGAGAGCATCAGTGGGCCCCATTAGACCCATGTGGTGTCTTTGGCCCCCCGGCTGCGGGTAGCAGATGATACGATTATTACTGTGCACAGTGGAGACGCCGGGGCGCAGCTGCTGCTCGGACATCTGATATTTTCTCCAACATAATTAGAGATTTGCTGATGCTACAGAACCCCGACATCATACTGATCATACAGACGCATCAGACATAAAACCGTCGTTTGAATTTGGCAACTAGTTTAATGTAAAAAATTACATTTTCCAATCAACGATCAATGCACTTGGTCTAAATTATATTTCTCATAAACACACAATTTGTTGTCCTACCTGTAAACTGCCCTGTGTGTCTGATCCCTCTCCTCACCATCGATGGTGCAGGAGAACAACCCGAAGGACTCAGTGCCTGTGTGATAAACATATACTGATAAGTCCAGAACCTCCTCAAGTTCCTCTCTCTGTCTCTCTTTTTCAGTTTGTTAGAAGATTAACTTTTGTGTCTGAGAAACTCTAAATGGATACCAAATGGATTTTTAAAAAAGGAAAAAGCCTCTCTAATGAGCCGTTTCTTATGCAAATCACTCTTCATTAGGGACGTGGAGTGAGTGCTCTGATTGGTGACAGATGCAGTGAGAAACCTCCCACAGGTCTGGCGTGAGCTTCCTGCCATATTTAGGATGCATGTGAATGTTTAATGCGGACAGTGATGAGTTCACCCCCAATGGCCACTCCAGGAACACGGACAACTTTAAAAAGTGTGCTCCAGGGCCATGATTAATAGGGAATATGAATTACATGTAATAGTTCACAGTCTGCCCAATGCGCTGATTCACTGTGTTTAGAAGAACTAAGAAAAAAAAGTGTTGATTTATACAAAGTGTTAAAAATGCAGGAGCGCCTTTAATTTAGTGTTAAAATGAATAAACACAATCTAATGTAATGTAAGTCTAAACATTTCTGTGCTGAGAACAACCTCCTTGTTGAATCCTTAAGTACAAATAAGCGCTGCAGTGTGAACGTTTGCACGTTTGCTGACTGACTTACTGGAGGAGCGAGTGGTGCTGTTGACAAACACATTGAGGAACTTTTTGGAGAAGGGAAGGTCAGATTCAGGGGACGAGTCCTCAGAAGAACTGAGTAGTTCTGCTGAGAACAACCTCCTTGTTGAATCCTTAAGTACAAATAAGCGCTGCAGTGTGAACGTTTGCACGTTTGCTGACTGACTTACTGGAGGAGCGAGTGGTGCTGTTGACAAACACATTGAGGAACTTTTTGGAGAAGGGAAGGTCAGATTCAGGGGACGAGTCCTCAGAAGAACTGAGTAGTTCTGGTCTTGTCTCCTCCTTATCGGCACAGAAGCCCATCTCTCCTCCTGTTAGTGGCTCTTCGTCGCACAGCGTGGAGAGCTCGCTGTCATCGCTCAGAACAGAAGTGCACCTGTGAAGACAAGATTTGTTCGCCTATTTTGCAGCTTGTCAACATGGACACTCTGCAAACACACTATTTAAGTTAGAGTTTACCTTTTGAGACTGACTAGTTCCAGAGTAGTATTCTCATCCACCACTAGTGTGTACTTCACCGAGTCATAGGCCAGTCCATCATCTGCATCTGGTTGTCTCAGATCTGTCTCACACAGTGGGCGGTCCGGGTAAGATAAGGGGTGGTCTTGTACACTGGAATCGATGGGCGGGGAACTGTCAAGCTCCAGATCACTACCCCTGTACGACTGCTTCCTCAGGCCATCTAGGTATGGGTAGGAGTCCCCATTGTCCTCGTCGTCTTCGTCGTTATCTGTGGAGTAGGTGAGGCTAAAGCAGTGGTTAGTCTGGGCGCTGGGTATGTCCAATGTCAGGCTGTTTTTCACCTCAGTAATGCGCTCAAGGGAAGCAGAAGAGCGACTCGTTGGCCTGGGCTCAGTCTCTCTGCCTTCGTCTTTGTCGCTGACAATGCTCTCACTTAAGCTTGGGGAGTCCAGATCATTCCTCACATCAAGCATCATCAAGTCATTATTGGGCTCCTCGTCTTCATCTTGTCTCCTGGTGTTCTTAGACTTGACTGTAAGGTTTTTGTCAGAGAGCATGGCGCTAAACGTGCTACCTTTGTTTGCACACAGCTCCAAATTCAGAGGGGTGATGGTGTCATTGGAAGGCTTACTCATGTAGAGACAATGATTCATGACTGATGCCTCTCCCAGAGACTCTGCATCTGTTTCTTCCAACTTCATTTTATCCATTCTATAACTTTCACATTCTCTTTCTTCTCTTTCGGATTCCCTCGTCACTGTTCTTTTCTCTTGGTCACGATCATCTACATCCCCAATGTCTGAGGATGGGGAGATTGTGTCTGAAACAGAGGCCTTTCTCTTAAAGCAATCCTCAGGACAGCTGATTGGGTAAGAACCTTCTGAAATCATTCTGTTGACCAGGTTACTGAGCAGCCATGGTGAGTCTGAATTCTCACTTAGTTCATCTTCGCTCTCCGATTCCGACTCTCCCTCACTAGTCCCATCATATTCGTCGGCACTCGGCATTAGCCTGGGCCCCACTGGCAGGTAGAAGGAACGCTTGATGCTCTCGAGGCTGTGGTCTGGTTCTATCTGCAGCACCATCTGTTTGGAAAAGCTGTCATCACAGCGTTGGGCTGGCAGAGTTTCATCTGGGTCGGCCTGGTGCTCGCAGGACTGCTCATCATCTGCAATCCGCCTCCCCATCACAGTCTGGCTGTTGTCATAGGCTTCGGGAGGTAGGATGGGCGAGTCAACAGGAGAGGGAGTAGCGAGAGTGGGTGAAGGTAGAGGAGAAGGAGAGGGTAGAGGAGACCCCTCTTTGATTGGGTCACGCTGGCCCAGTAGTAAAGATGCTTTCAAACCCACAATGCCACTGTCCTGTTCCAGCTCTGTGTCTGGGTCCAAATTCTTGGTCTGAGGTGGGCGAGCTAGCCTCCTCGATAGAGTTGGTGAGATGAGATGAGCGTCCACTGCTGCTGTCTTCGCTGGTCAGATCCAGCTCTGTCTCTGAAATCGAGGAAATCATGTTGGAGACCACAGGGCCTCCACAAGCAAATGCTGCCTCCAGCTCCCCTTCAATGTCAGAGTCAGAGCCTGGAGAGCTGAGGTCCCTGTCCTGGTCTGAAATTAGATAACCCTTCTGGTTCATATCAGCTATCCCGGGGTCTGAGGACGGAGAGGTGGAATCGTTAACTGCTGTCGCCATTGCAGAAGCTGAGTTTGAACTGCTGGAACAGTGAAGATCATCTGAGTGGCACGAGGACATGTAGCTGGAGAAAGAAGTGGGTTCAAAAGGTTCGATGGATGGAAATTCCACATAGGATGACTGGTTCTCCTTGCACACCATGTCATAGGTCTCCTTACGCATGCACTCCACTTCAAAGTCTTTCTCTAGCTCCTCATCAGACAAGGGTGTATCGGCACCGTCCGTGGCTCCCATCGGTGCAGTGGACGACAGGCAACGACTGGTTCCATCCGGGTCAAAGTCGTTTTCTGGCTCTATGCCAGACTCACTGTTGATTGTGTAGGTATCGGTGGTACGTCGGTTCAAGTGTTTGTGATTATGGTCGCTATTGAGGTCATGGTCCACCTCGGTGTCTGAACATTGGGAATGTTCGTCTACTGAGGGGGCTCGTACTGTTTGGATCAAGGGCTCTGTCTTCAGCTCACTGCCAGAAAAGGGGTGTGGCCTCGCCTGACCGAAGGAGCCTGCGAAGATAAGGAAGTGTGGAGAAACAAAAAAAGCCTGTTAAAATGACAACTGGGCACGCCATGTGGCTCATGTAGACAAAAAGGGGGGTAAATTTAACGTAGGAACTATAATAAAAAGAAAAAGCTACATGCGTATTCAAAATCAAAGCTGTGTCACATTTACTTTATTAGGTTTCATATCAGAAAACAGATGTTGGAATGAGCTCTACTCTTTCTGAGTCACCCTTTTTGTTACCGTATTCAGGTCTTTCCCGCCTGTTGCCCTCCATGTCGCAAAGCAGAGGTCTGTGAGGGGAGTGGGAGTTCCCGCCCTCCCCTGCCTGTTTTGGTGGTGTACCTTTGCTCTGAGACCCTGGTGCCTGGGAGATCGGAGAGCCTGGGCAATGTCCTGTCACATGGCTACCGTCCTCCAGGCACGAATGATTTGGGGACAAATGGCCTGGGGCAAAAGAGAAAACAGTTTAGTTTTAGGATTCTGGAATACCTGGCTAGCTGAGTTCCCAGCACGCCCTACTGATTCATCTCATAGCATACTCTTTCATCTATTTCGCTGTAATACTTGCTCAAGACCTTACAGATTCATTTCTTCTGCTAAAGGTTACCCAAACAGCACCAGCTAATCAGATCTAATTAAACATGTACTCACCCTGTGAAGCAGGATTACATAATGAGTCCTGCCAGCTTCCTTTCTTTGGGGACTGGCTGCTGTTATTATTTAGAGAATCCTAATGAGAACAGAATATTATTACCCAAATGTCATGTCATTATTAGCACCAAAAATCTGCAATCAGTGTTTGAGGAGCAGCACTGTTACCTGTGACAGGGCCGAGGTGAGGTTGAGCATGGTTGGCCGGCTCTTCAACGTGCCAGAGGTCGGGGAAGGAGGAGGGGAAACAGAAGGAGACGGAGGTGCATCGAGGTCCACCTCTTCTTCCTCTTCCTCCTCCTCGTCATCGTCCTCGTCGTCAATCATCTCAAACTCCTGGAAGTCATCCTGGAAGGAGCAGACCGGGTGGTGCATGTCGCTCTTCTCCAGAATGAGGGAGTCCTGCGGCCAGAGAGAAAGAGGAGACAGTCAGCTTTATAATGCATTACAGAGGAAAAGAAGAAAGCGATTCAGTGACCGCCGGCTGAATCAGAGCAGGTAATGCCACCACATGGGGAAAAGCCGCAACTGTTGTGTTTCCACTTCACTCAAAATCATTTCCAAATACAGATCTGTCTGATAGATGAACATGACCACCACAGGTTAGATGGATCCGTTTATTTGCTCTTTCATTATACATTTATAATATCAGAGCACTTCACTGAATCAAGGTTTTTGCTGCCATTACTTACAAATGCAGACAACGTTGGCAGGGGCACAACAATAATCCCACATAATAATATTACTGCCTCTTTCCACTGACATACCCAGCGGTTTTGGAAATGTCTCACATGCAACTATTTCTATTAAAGAAATAAAAAAATGACATCCCTCTATCGTGACGCTCCGGCAGTGCACTATTCTGAAAAGGACCATCTGACCGCCAGAAATGGATTTCTCTGTTTTGCTGTTTGAGCAGCAGTTCCTCTGCAGCCTCTTTAATGTGTTTACTGCAGAAATCAAAGCTGCTTTTTGCCATCCATTAAGCACAGTTCTGCTGATGTCTGCTGGATCTACTACACATCAGAAGACGGCAAATCTACATACCCTAAGATGCCAGTTTACAGCAGCATCCTGAGTCCATGACTGTGTAAAAATCAGTGACATCGACCTGGCAGAATAATCTGCACCGTCAGGATCCACCCTCTAAGAGAGGCCACATGAATGACAGGCTGACGTCAAGTAGGAGAGAGAACTATACCTAAAGAATAGTGAGTGGTCAGGAATCTATCATCTTGATCTGCAGCACCCAAGGACATCCCACCCAGCCCTGGATCTACCCCTCCATGGCTCGCCTCCTTCAGTCAAGAGCCTAGTGTTCTTTGCAGCAGAGACACTTTGCGAATAGGTTTACACCTTTTACGCACACAAGCACTGGACAGCACAAATAAATGAAATCAAATGCTTTTCCGCTCAGCCCAGCGCTAAGCCACTCTGTACCGACAAGCACACTTGTCTATTCTTTTATTATCTTAATAAAAAAAGCTTTTGCAATGTGTGACATGTAGCGAGTTCTTTCCTGCTGCCAACAGTAAATCAATAGCAGCAGATCAGCCGGAAAACAATCATTGTTCTGAAATGAGAAAAGGCAGAGCACCCCCTTCATCTCTAAAAAGCAGCTGCAGCCACTCCTGGTAAACTATGCCGCTGCACAGGAAAGACGGCTCTGGATCACGAGGTCTCGTTACAGTGCAAAGACCCAGAAGACAGAAAACCATATTGATTTATAGCCTCTAGATTCAAGCCAAGCTGGATAGTATAAAGTGTGCCAAATAAGTGAAACTAAAGCCACAGTATGAAGCGAATGTTTCCACCTATGTACTTAGCACTAAAGAGCATGTTTAATTAGGCATCTGAGCTAACTGGAGTTTGGGTGATTAATAAATGTGTTGCATTTCTACATTTTTTTTAGAAAATCTGCTGATCTCCATTATTGCGTTTACTATATGCTTTATTCATTTATATATTTATTTCTTGGGTTTTTACTCTTTCCTTTTGCTCTCTCCAATAGCAGAAACTTAAACTGCAACTAATTTAACCCTTTGTAACCCAAGACTTATCTAAATATTGTAATGGCCTGGACTCCCTGAATGGTCTCGCTGAAAATTTGGTTTGAGGTTGTTCCAAAGCACTAAAACAGCAGAGTAGTTTTTGAGGGTTTATAAGTCTATTAGTGAACGGTCTTATGAGTTCACTAATAGATGGATCATTAATTTTCACATTCCTTTGTAATTCATGTTTCTCCCATGTTTGTGTGGCCCCAAATTTCCCTGGTTGTAATTAAGGCTCTCACCCAAGCTGAGACTTTGCCACCACTGCTTTATAAAATACTGAATTATAAATGTGCTCATGGTTCTCAGTCGGGGCTCAGGATGGAAAAAAAATGGATGTCTGACAGGAAGGGAGGGAAGAGTCGGCTTGGAGACTAAACTGGGAGCAGTGGGCTGTGCTGCTGAGACAAAGACAGATCCAGAAGTGATACCTCTGCTGCCATTTCATCCCATGGTTTTAGATTTACAGGCTTAAACTAAAAGGGATTAAAACACAAACATCTTGAGCAGGTTTTCTGTCCTCAGGGGCTGAAAACTAGACCACAGTAAACCGTAAGCTTCCAGCTCAATATACAGAAAACCGATCACTCTTTTACATGTGTGGTTCCGTTGCCAAGTGCTGATCATAAAAGGTTATGGGGATTAGAGAGTGAACCTCATTACAAATTATTCAGATCCAGGGATTGGGGCCAGCGGAGAATCTTACAGTTTGTGATTGGCTCACTGAAACATTAAGGAGTGGCCAATCTCGTGAAAGCACAGTGACACGGACAGAAATCTTCACTCCTCACTGGCTCCAGAGGTGGTGGCGGATGGTGTTGATGTCCACCACCCTTCTGATGGAGCCAGAACCAAACAGCACCAGAAGAGCCCACATGGATGGTATCTAAACATACTGCACACACCCAGAGGGCAACGGGCAATGTCCTATCCGCCCCGCGTCAGCATTATGACTTCCTCTGGGCAATGATGCAACATAACAGCTAGTGACACCATCCCCTCTCTGCGCTTTCTTCTTTGTCAAGTGAGCAGTCCGGGCCCGTGCTGATGTGCTGATGAGGTCGATATGGCAGAGAGAAGCGCAGGCGGGAGCATCGATGCTGGAACAGGCCGTGCCAGCTCTCCATGGTGTGTTTTTTATTGGTGGATTAAAGGGGGCGAGGCAAAACATCTCGCCTGGGCTGACGGCAGAAGCTAAACCCTCCGAACCAGCCTTCCCCCCAGCTAAATCCCCTTCCCCAGCGAGCTCGGAGCATACAGGAGAAGGAGAAGGTGACAGGGACAAGGTTTAAAGAGAGAAGGCGAGCAGAGGAGTGGCAGGGAGCAAGGGGGCGAGAGAAGCGAGGGAATCTGTACTCTGTCTCCGAGCAACACTGTGCATTAGGAGGGAGGGAGGGAGGAAGAGAGGGAGGTAGTCTCTGCATAGCAGCAAACTGTACTGGTCAGGCCCCCTCTGCTGCAGCCATGACACGCCAACACTAATTGTAAAACACAAAAATATAGTCCTGCTTATAATTGCTGATGAAGACGTCACTAATGCTTAGATCTGGTTTGTGTGACGATCAGATTACACAGAATACTGCTATTATAAACCGGATATTCTAGGATTACCGTCTTTACTGTGCCCACTGCAAGACTGCTAATGTCGATAGCCTTCAGATAAAAATTCAGACCTTTCTATAATCTTACATAATATAGTCAAGTGGTGATGCAGATGTGCGCCTGTGCAGCTGACTGCTCCTCTTCGGCACCACAACACAGCAACGAAAAATCAAACCATTTACTGGCCTCACCTTCTCATATGGATCGGAGTCATAGTTGAGGCCGATCCCACAGTCATCTGTGATTTCAGAGAGGTCTTCGTCATCAAACTCCTCGAGGCTGATGTCGTGGGCTGGCCTGGAAACACACAAGAACACAAGATATTGAACTCTGGCATCTTAATTGAGGTAAACTAAGTGGTAGGAGCCTGCTTGTACAGTACCGTAAATTCCGGACTATAAGCCGCTACTTTTTTCCCAAACTTTCAACCCTGCGGCTTATGCAATGATGCGGCTAATGTATGCATTTTTTCTAACGGCCGCCAGGGGCGCTCGAGCAGAAAAGGTAAGAGTGAGACCGGTGGAATATATGTGTCGAGGAAGATGCAAGTTTAACGTAACCTCGCGCTTTGTCCGTGAATAAAATTAGCATGAACAGACCCTCATCATGGAAAATGCAAGAAGAAATGCATATGACGCAGCTTTCAAGTTAAAAGCAGTCGAGCTGGCTTTCAGTGACTTTTACCGTTTTTTTTAACCAGCCCTGTTAGTGCTGTGCTACCGTATTCCTGCTGTGTTACTGCCGCGTCACAGGCACTGTTTGGAAAGAAAAGCTAAGGTATATTCTTAAAACTTTGAAAACTCTCTCTGTGTACCGTCTTTCTTTGTAAATATGTTTACATGTTTTAATGTGGGCACATGCGGCTTATATACAGGTGCGGCTTGTGTATGTACAAAATCGGTTTTCCTCTAAAAATGTAGTGGGTGCGGCTTATAATCAGGTGCGCTCTATAGTCCGGTTTTTACGGTAGTTGTGATTCTTATAAAGGAGGTTTCCAGAGCTGCTCACAGTGGGGTAGCGCATGTCTCCGTAACGAGCACTGCCAAACACGCTGAAAGCTGCACTGCAAGCTCTCTTCCTGGACTTTGTTTTCTCTCCGCACCACTGGATTCAGCAGGCGGGTGTTTGAACAGCAGCTGTGTTTGTGATGTGTGGAGGAAATGCTGCAGTGCAGCTTTCTTTAAGAAGAGGCCATTCCTTTGAACATGCTGATGCATCAGGACGGGCTGGCTTTACCATCACTGCATTTACATCCAAACAACATGGTAAATACAAGAGGAATAAGATGTGTATGTGACACATAGAGAGTGTGTAAAGAAGTGTGTCTGGTCGGTCAGGCTCTCGTTGCTGTGAGACCACAGGAATCCTCCCTTCTGACTGGCTCCTGGCTCCTCGCAGTATATTTGCTGTGATCAAGATGCCCTAAGGTGACAGCCACCGGTTTTTCATCTTTGTCTGACAAGATCACATATTAAGGTGGATAAAAGACTAATGTGATGGTTGGTCACCACCTTCTGCACACGCACACTATTTTGCATCCTGATTGGCTCCAAATCCACTGGTCTGAGCCCAGCTAAAGCTTTACCGTGGCCCAGTTTGACAGCTGTCCTATCCAAACATCTCAGCTTGAGGCTGATTATCAAAATAGCAGCTCTAATTCACGTTATTGAAAAGATGGTAAATGCTAAAATGATCTGAGATTCCAGCTGCCCCACAGTGTAAGGTGACCTTCAGCTCAGATCTGAGTACATCTCCCACTCAGATTACATTCACGTAAATGACCTGTTACATGTATCATTTTGCTTCACTCTTATGTCAAGCAGGATGTCAGATTCTCCCTGCACACAACCAGCGAGGGTGAATATTGCAATATTAAAGGTCCTGCAGGATTACAGACCTGACTCTGGCTAAATGTTATCATCCAATACATACTTTTGTAGACATACTACAAATGTTCAATACTGCAATCGCCTTTGCTGCTGCAGCTGAGATTTGGCTTCTCTGTGTTCGGGGATCGCACCTCTTCATTCCAACACTGCTCCGGCCTGGACAACCCTCTGCTTTTGTTTTTGTTTTTTTTCCTCTGTCCTCGCTGACAGCAAACACAGCAGCAGGCTAACATCCTGCATGCTCTGACACTCTCCAGCAGAGAGTGTACAACAGGGTGTGAATAACCAGTCAGAAGCCTCCCAACCAGCAGCACCTGCTTCATGGTGACATCATCCTCAGAGGACATTAGGCG
>CAAE01015035.1:103680-147697 GCA_000180735.1 Tetraodon nigroviridis | reverse complement strand
AAGGTCACTAATGCTTAGATCTGGTTTGTGTGACGATCAGATTACACAGAATACTGCTATTATAAACCGGATATTCTAGGATTACCGTCTTTACTGTGCCCACTGCAAGACTGCTAATGTCGATAGCCTTCAGATAAAAATTCAGACCTTTCTATAATCTTACATAATATAGTCAAGTGGTGATGCAGATGTGCGCCTGTGCAGCTGACTGCTCCTCTTCGGCACCACAACACAGCAACGAAAAATCAAACCATTTACTGGCCTCACCTTCTCATATGGATCGGAGTCATAGTTGAGGCCGATCCCACAGTCATCTGTGATTTCAGAGAGGTCTTCGTCATCAAACTCCTCGAGGCTGATGTCGTGGGCTGGCCTGGAAACACACAAGAACACAAGATATTGAACTCTGGCATCTTAATTGAGGTAAACTAAGTGGTAGGAGTCCTGCTTGTACAGTAGTTGTGATTCTTATAAAGGAGGTTTCCAGAGCTGCTCACAGTGGGGTAGCGCATGTCTCCGTAACGAGCACTGCCAAACACGCTGAAAGCTGCACTGCAAGCTCTCTTCCTGGACTTTGTTTTCTCTCCGCACCACTGGATTCAGCAGGCGGGTGTTTGAACAGCAGCTGTGTTTGTGATGTGTGGAGGAAATGCTGCAGTGCAGCTTTCTTTAAGAAGAGGCCATTCCTTTGAACATGCTGATGCATCAGGACGGGCTGGCTTTACCATCACTGCATTTACATCCAAACAACATGGTAAATACAAGAGGAATAAGATGTGTATGTGACACATAGAGAGTGTGTAAAGAAGTGTGTCTGGTCGGTCAGGCTCTCGTTGCTGTGAGACCACAGGAATCCTCCCTTCTGACTGGCTCCTGGCTCCTCGCAGTATATTTGCTGTGATCAAGATGCCCTAAGGTGACAGCCACCGGTTTTTCATCTTTGTCTGACAAGATCACATATTAAGGTGGATAAAAGACTAATGTGATGGTTGGTCACCACCTTCTGCACACGCACTCTATTTTGCATCCTGATTGGCTCCAAATCCACTGGTCTGAGCCCAGCTAAAGCTTTACCGTGGCCCAGTTTGACAGCTGTCCTATCCAAACATCTCAGTTTGAGGCTGATTATCAAAATAGCAGCTCTAATTCACGTTATTGAAAAGATGGTAAATGCTAAAATGATCTGAGATTCCAGCTGCCCCACAGTGTAAGGTGACCTTCAGCTCAGATCTGAGTACATCTCCCACTCAGATTACATTCACGTAAATGACCTGTTACATGTATCATTTTGCTTCACTCTTATGTCAAGCAGGATGTCAGATTCTCCCTGCACACAACCAGCGAGGGTGAATATTGCAATATTAAAGGTCCTGCAGGATTACAGACCTGACTCTGGCTAAATGTTATCATCCAATACATACTTTTGTAGACATACTACAAATGTTCAATACTGCAATCGCCTTTGCTGCTGCAGCTGAGATTTGGCTTCTCTGTGTTCGGGGATCGCACCTCTTCATTCCAACACTGCTCCGGCCTGGACAACCCTCTGCTTTTGTTTTTGTTTTTTTTCCTCTGTCCTCGCTGACAGCAAACACAGCAGCAGGCTAACATCCTGCATGCTCTGACACTCTCCAGCAGAGAGTGTACAACAGGGTGTGAATAACCAGTCAGAAGCCTCCCAACCAGCAGCACCTGCTTCATGGTGACATCATCCTCAGAGGACATTAGGCGGGGTCGCTCCCGGCTCATTAACGCGATCGATTTCCAAGTGTTTTCGCCTGCTGCCAGCCTCGCACACGAGGCAAACACTTTGAGTCAGCTGTCACGACACCAAAGATCACTCCAGAGATGAGGCACCCTTTTGATCAGACGAACCGCACGATGAGTTCATGCTTGCTGGCTGGTTCTTAATGACATCATGAAATACGATGCTAACTATCAAAGGGAGGGGGAGAAAGGAACACAGAGGAAAAGAGTGGGGGGAGGGAGGATGAAGATGGAACTCCTGTATTTTAAGCCTCTTCCTCCATGCTTACATCCACCGCCGCTCGCTTCCCGTCTTAACCAGCCTTCAAAGAGTCAGAGGTGGAGCAGTGAACCACCAGACTAGATGAGGGGCGGGAGGAGGCTGTTTACTCAAAGTTTAATTCGGAATATTGATTCTGGAGCACATTTGGTTGATCCAGCCATTGTTTCCCACAGCCCCGGACGTTATCTGACAGATGCTTTTGCTCTGGCGGTAAAGCCTGAACTCTCACTCTAAAACTCACCATTTTGAAACAGATCTTAGCGTCCAACAGGAATAATAACCTGACTCCAGGTATAAAAAATTATTGTTTTGGATATCAGACTTTAGAGTTTGACTGGGCTCTTCTTCCATCATCCCCACCTCACGTTCTGCTTATCTTTAAATCAGACTCGTTCCTGTCTCATATATTCCCTTCTAAACATCATGAAGCATAAAAACAAACCGACCGTGCTCTTTTCCTGATTATTTTATCCATCAGAGTTACGTAAAGCAGATTACTTTACAGCACCGTTGCATCTATGAATCAGTGCACGGTAACCACAGAGAAAGAACATGTGTAACAGCAACAATGATACATTTATATGCAAAAAGAGGAATTCTCCAGATTCCTGTTTTTTTTTCACATTTGTTGAATATACACATACTTTTGACTGAACAAACAAGCACAGAGTGGAACTGAGGAGACCAAGGACGGGACAACCTGACGTAAAGACGCTCTTGGTCCAGTGGAGCATTCTTTGACTGGGCAGTAAATTCCAAGTATGGATGAGGTCTGAACCTTTGGCTCTGCTCCGCAGTGGCAGTCACGCAAGGATGAGCAGTATCGATCAGACATGATCAGGCGTGATGAGGCTACAGAATGCAACTAACTACCTTCCTCACTACCATGACTGCACTCTGTAAGGACGGGGCATCCAATGGAGACACGGGCATTTAGCGCTGTTTGTCTCATATACACCAGTTTGTTACGTTTGTCTCCATGTTTTTGGCCACAAACAAAGCAGCACAGCCAGATTATTGTTCTTTGACATAACGCTTCCTGTTACGATTGTGAGTCACATTAATTTAGATACAAACTGAAGCAACATGTCTACCCGTGTGTTATCCCATTCACACCAGAGCGCCTGATTCGTTCTCATTTTGATTGGTACCAACTGGCATGGCATCCCTCTGGCACTTCTCTGGCGCACAATGTCGTACTGTTTGTCGCAGAGGTCACATTTTGGAAACGTTAGTTTGCGCACACCCCTACTTTTGTACAGCATTGTTCAGCAACATGCCCTTGGCTGCGCTGGACTCAACAGGGCGTGGGCCTCACGGGGAATGCGCAAGGCGGATGCCTGTCAACGGCGACATTTGTTTACTGAAGTCGATAACCTATTTTTCAATTATGGATTTTGATAAATCCGCTAAACTATCTGCTCCAAAAGACAAACTGGCTCGCTCCGCAGTGGGATATGGATAAGGCCTTTTCATGCGTCAGGTTCATCACAGTATTACCACGGCGGTTATGACGAACGCATGTGTGATATCATAGCGTCGGGTCACAGATCTTGTCATCTGCGCCCATCGTCAGTTCCGTGAGACTTGTAAGCTCTTACCTGCAACCGGGGGGAGAAAGGGAATGGAAGGTGGAGAGGGAAAACATCTCAGCTCTGTCCGCCATCTTCTTCCACAAATGACTCAGAGTGACTGCAGAGAATCACTGATGGAGCGCAGTCCATTCACAATCACAGCCGCGCCGGTGGACAGGTTGGGTTCTCGTTTTTCTTTTCCTCTCTCTTTTTTTCTCCGTCTCAGTCAGCGGCCCCGCAGATGCCGCTTGGCCGCAAGCCTTCTATCAGACGACCCTGCTCAGCACCATCAAATCTGCAGCCGCAACCATCTACACGAGCGGGGCTGGGAGGGGAGCTGGGGAGGTGGGCTGACAGAAATTCCGCGAATTACCGTCAGAGACAGTGCGCAGTGCCGCCGAGGACGAGATCGCCACCCTGCCGCCTCCCGACGCCGAGCGAAGCACAAAGACGCGCTGTGCGCGTCCGAACCAAACGTCTGCCGCTGTGGTGATGCTGCCTGTGGCGCTGACCGGGAGCAGGCGGGCAGGCAGGCAGGCAGGCAGGCAGGCAGGCAGGCAGGGAGGCAGGGAGGGAGGCAGGGAGGCAGGCCAGCAGTGCGGAGACAGGCAGAGACGGGAGGGGGGAGAGGAGGAGGAGGAGGAGGGGAGAAGAGGTGTAACGTCAGTGATGTTCTTCTATCGGCGGACTTAAAAGACGCAGGCTTATATGGATTACTTTTTTTATATTTATGTATGTATAAATAGATACTATTTAGACAAGAAGCTCGTAGATTTCGGCAATGTTTGTAGAAGTTGCGTTTAATTCATTTAGTCATTTCTCACGTCGGATCTCCGCTCTCTGTACTGAGCATGCGCAGTGCGGAGCTGTCCACTGCCCGTGGTGCTGAAACGTCTCTGTGCTGCAGTGGATTTTTACTTTTACACGGAGGCGCTAAATACTTGTTTTAATTTGGTGAGAAAATGAAACAGTAATTTTTAAATAATATTTTAAGTCTGTTTGCAGTCCACTAGACGCCTTTTCAATGATTATATTTGTATTTGAATTTTTCACTGATATAAAGCAGCCCGAATATTATAAGATATTTAATAACTTGTTGAATGAAAAGATTTTGCAGACCGTTTAAATTAGTGACACAAGACTTGCAAGTGATTTTTTTTTTATTTCCCTGATGGACCTTTTTTTTTTTTTTTTTTTTTTTTTTTTTAATTCACCTTGCAATTAAAAGTCACGTACTTACAGATTATTTTTTATTGATTTATATGAAGAACTTTTATTTAGGTTTTTTTCCCAGTTAGGGCTCTTTCTTTGTTAACGTTTTACAATTAACAAAAAAACAAAAACATAGAGAAATTCATGAGCCCATGAGAATGTTTATTTGGGTGATCATAGCTGTGGGTAAATGTTGAGTTAAGAGAGGACCTTCTCTACAATGGGGATGGGACCGAGGGTGACGACACCTTCCCACGCAACAACTGTGGAGGAAAGAGAAAAGATGTGTTATTGAAGGCGCTGATTTTGATTACTTTTTATTGATCTAACACCAAACTTTTCAGTGTGACATACCTTCTTTTACATCACGGATTTTCCTTCCGTAAGGAGGTGAAATGGCTGATACGCCTGGAGACCAGGCAGAGCCACCAGAATGTGTTACAGCAGGGCCATGTTTTGAGGCTATAGAGTCGCAAGTGGTACAAGCGTAGTCACTTCCACTGGCCTCTCTCCACCTTCAAAGACAGGTAGGCGCAGTCAAACACTGCAGCAAACCTGCAGTCATGCACATCCCCACACCCACAAACTGACCCGCTAATGTAGGAACAGGCTCTGTGATCGCTGTCGATAGCGTATGCAGTTGAAGTTGCTTTAAGATGGCAGGTAATGTACATCTGGTGGGAGAATAAACGGAGGCCACTGTTGTTAAGATCTAATTTAATCTTATTTGGTGTTTAACTGAGAAGATTTGGTTGGAAGAGCTCACCAGTCCGGTGTCAGCATTCTGGAACCGGAAGGCCTCCAACTGGAACTGCAGTGCATTTTCCGATTTGCGAGGCAAGAACTTAGATGATGAGCCTGTGACAAAAGCATCAATCAAGCACCTGCACGCACACACACACACACACACACACACACACACACACACACACACACACACACACACACACACACACACACACATATACACACACAAGGCACATGTTACAAATCAAAATCAACTGAGAGCAGAATCACAGAGCTGACCAAACCAACTCACCCGGATTCGATGAAAGCATATCTGGGACTGCTGTCTGCATCAGGTGAAAGAGTGGCGACACAGCTGTGTACAAAGACCCTCAGGGGCACATGGTGGTACTGCCTGACCGTAGCCTCAATGTTTATGATGTCTCCCAGGAAGTACTGGTAGCTTGGTCTCTCAAACAGCCAGTCATCTGCAATGAGACTATGGGTTTAGTCCAAAGAGTCAACATGAGCATGCCAAACAGTTCTACTTAACGGTTCTGACAGCCGTTACCATCTAAGCATAGAAACGAGTGCTGGTGCTCTGTCAGCAAGGTAAATACAACAGAGGGAATGAATCTCTTTGGAAATAGGGATGGAAAATAAGGCAACAGTTGAGTTGGTTAGTCTTTTGTACACTGTGTTTATAGTTTTAGAGATGATATTTAGGATAGTAATGATTATAACAAGGATGAGGAGGATGAGGAGCTTGCAATGACAGTGTTATTATAATCAACATTACATATTTGACAGTAAGTCAGGGTAATTTAAAGCTTAACATGTAACCCCCCATCCCTCTGAATAGCGATGATATCTGTAACTGCAATGTGAACTAAACCGTTGCATGGCTTACCAGTCATCAGTGTAAGGGTGAAGTATAGAAATTCTTCTGCCACTTTAACTGAAGAGTATGGAATCCACATAGGGTCAATGGCAAGGCTGCTCACATTGTGCTTCCTAAACAATTAAAAATGTCTCGTTAAGTTCACAAAAACCCTCTGAAACAAGACAAAATGCGACAAATATAATTCAAAGTAATCTTCCTCACCCTTTACTGATGGACCTACCTTGCGTAGTGGCATTCCACAATGATTGCAGCTTTGCTGGTTCTCACAACAGAGGAGTCACCGAGAGACGTGGGATTGTAGTTCAAAATAAAACTGTAAATGAAGGAATCCTCAAGCATCTAGCAGAGGGGGAAGTAGACATTGAAAAAAAATTTAAATTGTATTTATCTGCCTTCTTCCTGCACTTTCGTACTTTTCTCCAACGTGTTTGCTGCTGGAACAGTGCAATTTCCCCGCTGTGGGACAAATAAAGCTCTATTCTATTCTATCAACAGCAATAATTAGCGTCAGTATTTTTCCATAAATAGAATAAAATCAAATTTTCAATTGACTATAAATCTATATTTTATTGGCTGCCATCTTCCATGTGCTTACCGTACTCATGCTGCCACATGTATGCAACTCGGCTTCAAAAATCAGCACTTGAGCAACAGGGTCCTCTGCGTGGACATGACAGTCTCCCAGGGTGAGGTCAGCAGGATTGATGAACTGTCCAATACCGAATAAGTCCTTCTTCACTTCCACACGAGCGTCCTTCTCTCTGCACTCAACAGCCACAGTTGCAGCAGCGACCGGATATCTCATCTCAAAAGTCACTTCAGGTTTTGGATCAGGCTTGGGGTCTTCGGGGTATACCCAGGTGAGCGGTTTTTCAAATGACTGCTTTGATTGCTGTGGAATAGAAGGTTCTCTAGGCTTCTGTGGCTCTCTAGGCTTCTGTGGACCTGGTTTTATGGGTTTATACTGAGCATTACAGAGGCTGCCAAACAAGGCCAGTGCCAAAAGGCACAAAATGGTAGACTTCATAACCATGGCGTCACAACAAGTGATGAGCTCACCAGATGCTGTAAGGACAAGTGAAATTCACACCTGCTTATATAATTCAGCGGCTTGTTTAATTCCCTCCCCTTCAGTCTGCCAGTACCAATCAAATCAGAGGGTAAACATTAGCCAGTAAACATTTGCCAATCAAATCAATCGCTCTCAAGTATCATAATTCAACATTTTGTATTCTTTTTTTTAATATGTGCGATCTCCTTAGTAGAACTCAGGCTAATCACACTCTTTAAATACACTGCATGTGACTGTGCCAAAACAGAATAAACTCAATAAATTTGATGCAGATGTCGGAAACAAGTGCCTATACTTATCAGAATGATACAATCAATTGCTATCTAATAAATAAAATTATGTTAAACTGTGCTAAAGCTTGACAATTATATGTAGCAAAAAGAAGATAGCCAGGTAAAAAAGTTCCCAGAAGGCAATAGTCACCAAGTTTACGGTGACCCTGGATTAGGTCAGTTTGTCCTCAACTTGATGTGCCATTTCAAGTTAAGTAAACTTTGTGAAATACTGAAAAATCAATACAGCTCTCAGAGAATTCACAGGAATTAAACAGTCCTTTAACAAAAAATAAATAAATAAAAAAAGAAGAATAAATAAAGAAAAGAGCCCTAAAGTGCAAAACTATTAAAGAAAACGAAGGGAACATACAAAGCATATGTGGATTTAACAGTTTTACTTCCACCTAGTGTAAGCTCTACAGACAATTATCATCTTTAATACACAGTCTTGACTTGCTCTGCCAAAAACAATTGCAGTGACATATTAGTCTGACATTTAGCACAGGATAGAAGTAAATACACAACAAAAAATGTCATAATGACTAGTTTTGTTTTTTGTCCAAGAGCAGACGATAGGATCACATGGAGCTGTCATCAAATCACGGGTGTCTGGTGCCACCTCTTGCTTCGCCCCTTTCTCACCATGGTTCCCTTGCTTTGAGGAGATTACTCGACAACAAAAAGTTATAGATCATTTTTAAATAACCTACTAAGTCAGTGCGCCCCAGCAAACGATCCAACATGTTTTCTTTGGATCCAAAACTGAAGAGGCTCCCACTTCATTTGGGAAATATAACATGCAGCATCTCTTCAAAACAGACTGGGTGTGATTATACGCTAAAATCTCAAAACTACGCAGTTGGTTTAGCCTAAACAAACTATAAGAGATGACAGTTGGCTTCTTTAAACTGTCCTCAGCCATGCCTGTATGCTGGCCCAGCAGCTGGGGATCTGGATACCTTCTACCTGGAGACAGTTCTTCATAAAGGGAAATGTAATAGAAGTTGAATGAATAGATACATAGATGAATGATACTGTGACAACTACCAGGGTCCGCATGTATTTTTAATGTAATTACAATTAAAATAACCTTACACCCGTTGTTGATGTGAAAACTTTTCTTCAACAATACGCAATGGGACTCACTGAAAGTCAGTGTTACTCTAGATGGATTTCACATTACATTTCTAAAAAAAAATAATCAAAATATTCATTAATGATAAACATGCTAGGTGATAAGACTGGCTGTTTGTTTTTGTCTTTTCCAGATCTACAAACACATTGTGACCTGCACAGTGTCGGTCATGCAGACCCTGTTAAGGTTTTCCTTTTGAAATTGTTGGAAGCTGGACTTTCACTCTTGGATCAATAATTATGTTTACTGAATGTTAAACCTCACTAAAACCTCATTAAAAATATGATCATAATTTTAACATTTCTTGCTGTAATATTTCCTGTCAGTTTCCTGTCAGCCTAACCTGGTTTTAATCTGTTCATGTCATTGCAGAACCTCCAACCAACTGGTGACTGGTGACCAACTGGATCAGCAAATAGGACGAGAGATATCTATACACCCCCCTCCCCCTTACCCTTCCCCTTTACCACTACCTTATAAAAGTCAGTGCGTTTTCCACACAACTGTCACAGCATTTGGGGATCCTTCCGTGCTGTGAAGCAAAAGCAATGAAGTTGATCAAGGGTTGTCTCCTGGCAGTTGCTGTATTCGGCTGTCTGGCCTACGCTCAGTTTGGCAAGTCTGGCGATCCACAGAGGCCTCAGCCGCCTCAGAAGCCAAGCGACCCACAGAGGCCTCAGCCGCCTCAGAAGCCAAGCGACCCACAGAGGCCTCACCCACCTCCGAGACCAAAAGACCCACAGAGGCCTCAGCCGCCTCAGAAGCCAAGCGACCCACAGAGGCCTCACCCACCTCCGAGACCAAAAGACCCACAGAGGCCTCAGCCGCCTCAGAAGCCAAGCGACCCACAGAGGCCTCAGCCACCTCAGAAGCCAAGCGACCCACAGAGGCCTCACCCACCTCCGAGACCAAAAGACCCACAAAGGCCTCAGCCGCCTCAGAAGCCAAGCGACCCACAGAGGCCTCAGCCACCTCAGAAGCCTAATGAACCTATAAAGCCAGGGCCAATTCTGGCCACCAGATTATCCGAGTTGCGACGTAGAGAGCAATGACAAGATACAGTGCGGGCCTCCGGGCATCTCTGCCGCTGATTGTGACAGCATACACTGTTGTCACGATGGACGGATGTGCTATTATGGAAAATATGGTAAGCACTTCCCATTTATTCTCTGAACTGCAAAGACCACACTGATGGAGAGTCTCACTCTGAGATTTGTCTTTTTCTTTTTCAGTAACTCTTCAGTGCACAAAGGGAGGCTATTTTATCGTGGTGATATCCAAAGATGCAACACTGCCAGCGCTGAGCTCGGAAACCATCTATTTCTATGGAACAGGCAATGATTGCCAACCTGTTGGTGTTACCTCGAGCTTTGTCATCTACATGTTTCCAGTTACTGCTTGTGGTACTTTAGTGACGGTAAGAACTACAACTATTTATACAGAATAATTTCACTGGAATATGTTTTCCTGTGGCAAAGTAAATAGCAATGTACTACAAACTTACTGTAGGACGAGCCAGATGTCTTAGTCTACGAGAACAGGTTGTACTCAACCTATGAAATTACTGACGGTGAAAGAGGAATGATTACCAGGGACACCAGCTTTGAGTAAGTGTTCCTTTATTTTAGTATATGACAACTTCACTATTTAAAAGGCAAAATGTGCTCAAGCGGTTTGGTTACCCATTGGCTTTTTTTCCCCTTTTCATATCTTTTTCAGCTTGTTTGTCCAGTGTCGATATTACGGTGCTTCTATTGAAGCCCTGGTTATCGAAGTCAACCCTGTTCCTCCACCACCTCCAGTTGCAGCTTTGGGACCCATACATGTGGGGCTCTACCTGGGCAATGGACAGTGCACCACAAAGGGCTGCATTGAAGGTCAGTGTGGAGGTTATTTTTTAATGATGGTAGCAGCGACTCACTTACTATCTGGTATTTCTGCTTGTACAGAGGAGGTGGCCTTCACCAGCTATTATATGGATGCGGATTACCCAATCGCTAAGGTGCTCAGGGATCCCGTGTATGTTGACGTGGCATTGCTGGGAAGAACCGATCCCAACCTTGTGTTGACTCTTGGAAGATGCTGGGTAACGGCAGGCCCATCCCCCACGAGTTACCCTCAATGGGATTTGATAATTGATGGGTGAGAGTTGTTGTTTAAAGTTTAACCTTTGACACAAGTTTGGATTGTGAGGGTCTTTTAGGAATAATCATCATTTGTAATCGAAAGAAACTAGGTGGAATCTATTTGTCTTAAGACCAACATCATGCAGGTGTGTGTTATATTTTTATCACCATAGTCTAACACTTTTTCTTCTCATCATTCAGTTGTCCAAACCGTGATGACAACTATCCGACTAAACTGATCGGTACGTCATCTCTGCCGTACCCAGGCCACCACAGGCGTTTCGTTTTTAAGATGTTCACATTTTTGACTGGCGTAAGATCTGATCCAACCCAGAAAGTACAATCAGATTCACCACCGATGATTCCTTCAAAAGAACTGGTATAAAACACACACTTATTAACAACATCATCATTCCCTTTTTATTACCTTTGTAAATGCTCCTCTGAAATTTTCCTTTGGTTTTCTTCACAGATGTATATCCACTGCAACACATCTGTGTGCATAGCTTCATCTACCTATAACTGTGAACCTAAATGCTTCAGAAAGAGTGAGTACAAAATTGGAGCGACTCAACTTTTGAGCCTGATGCACAGATTGTCAATTGTACACTGATTACTGTCTTTATGGGTTTTTTCCACACAGAGAGAGATATTGCTGCATCTGCTGTGAAGAGACCCAGACCTGAGATCATCACTGTTAGCAGTAAAGCGATTGAAATAACCTCAGCTTAAAAAGCAGCAAAAGAGCTGTGTCAACATTGCTGTTGCCCATGCTTACTCTTAAGTTCCCAATAAATCAACTTATTGCTGAATGTGTTGTCTAATTATACAAAACAACGTTAAGTGGAGTGTTTTAAGTGTTTCTTTAACTGAAAATCAACACATTAAAAGATAATAACATTTAAAAGCCTAAAGCATACAGTATATGAACATATAAAAACACAAAATAAACTGCAACTGCCCACAGTGGTTAGGTGTGGTGAAATTGACTTAATGTTGTATTCTTTTATACAACAGACAGTTCATCTTATGATTTCAATATGGACTCTTCACTACGGATTTTTTAAACACAAATTTAGCTTTAAATTAACTATACTATTGCTGATAATATAACTGTTTACATAAGCATTTAATAATAATGCATTGAACTCTTGTGATTTGTTACAGAATTCAGTGCAATAAAAATGTGCAATAAAAAAATCCAATTAAAGTTTTAGTATTTGTAATTTTAAAAAAAAAACTAAAATAATCGCTTACTCTAAAGTTTAAATCATGTGACTAAAACTCAAATTCCCAGAATGCTTTGCTTGCTACATCAACCAATTAGCTCTGCCGGTGAACGCGCGAGCCTGTGGTAAACGCGGAAGTAAGAGGAGATTTAATGGCGTCTTAAATTCTGCTCGAATCAGCAGCTGCTCACTCCCCTTAAGGGTGAAGCTGGCAGTTCTATTTGCTTATTACCGATCCTTAATTACCAATGCGCTTCCCGTTATTCGGTTATGGAAAGCTCTTCCGGTTGAAAAGCTTTTCTGACCCCTTGTATTTGTCGACCAGACCCATCTGCTGTCCTACAGCAGCATTTCTTACAAGTTCTCCTTCGGCCTTTGGACGAAGTGTCACCATGCAGTCACGTCGAAATGAAACGAGCAGCGGTTACTGTGACAGCGAGCCGAACTTGGCAGATAGGGTGGAGGTGTTCGGAGCCGTCCATGCTTCAGCAGAAGGTCCTCCAGCAGAGAAGAGGGTCAGGAACAAGCTCGTTAGCGAGGTGAAGCTAACCAACTCGGCGAACTGTGACGAAGACTCCGAGGCAGAGTCTTTCAAGGATGGAAGATCTGTGGAGGTGGACTCGGAAACCAGAGGCAGCGCGTATACCTGGTGCCGAGACTTTCTGTCGGGATCCTGGAAGACCCTCCATGAAGATGATTTTCAAATCAGCATCGTTAGGTAAAAGGGCATTCGCGGATTTTAGAGCTGGGAAACACAAAGCAACAGATTGGCCAACTATCAACTGAAGTCACGGCTTAATCAACGTGATCATTTTATCTTCATATTTTCATCATTCAATCCCGTCTTCGTGAATACCAGCCGTCTGTCTGCTCTCCATCCGGCGCTCTCTGGTTCTCATGCAGCCCTGTTGTGCTTTTGCAGCGGTGGGCTGAGCAACCTGCTCTACCTGTGTAGTTTACCAGCTCACGTTCCCTGCGTGGGTGGAGAACCACGCCAGGTGCTGCTCAGGATCTACGGCGCCATCCTGCAGGTGGGTCCCTCCTGATCCTCCTGAGGGTTTCCTGAAGGGCTTTTTGGTAAAACGCCGTGTAAACGTCTGTGTATATGTCATCTGTGTACAGGGGGTGGACTCCTTAGTGTCGGAGAGTGTGATGTTTGCCATCCTGGCAGAACGAACTCTGGGTCCAAAACTTTATGGCATCTTCCCTGAGGGACGCCTGGAACAGTACATTCCGGTAATAAATACATCAGGATGTGAATACTTAGACGAGTTGTCTGAAAGGGTTGCTTTGGGATGTGGGATGAATTTTAGCTTCAGAAAAACCTGTAGATTTTCTGAATATACATGTGTCGGTGCATGTTTTTAAATAGTTACTAACTAACTGGCTTGAAAACTACCTAATAGATTGATCTTTGTTTTGATTTGGGGTGGGAGGGGGTTCGAACAGTTGATGTGGGAATTTCCCTTCTGGAATTTTTCCAACTGAATCTTCACATTCTGTTCATTTTTCTACAATAAATTGGGCAACTGCAGGAAAATATCAGTATGGATAACCTGTCTCTGTTTGCCTCTTCAGAACACCCGCATGTGCACGGAACAACTCTCAGATCCGACCATCTCGTCTGAGATCGCTGCCAAGTTGGCGCGCTTCCACCTGATGGTTATGCCCTTCAACAAAGAGCCAAAGTGGCTGTTTGGGACCATTGACAAGTTGGTGCAGGTTGATGCTGCTGTCTTCTTTTGGCAGTATTGGCCTGTTGAAATGAAATGTCTGCTGCTGTTTCTACCCTAATGTTTAGATATCTAGCTCAAGTGATGAACCTCAGTTTCGTGCGTGAAGCACACGTTAAGAAGTACAAGAAGCTGATGAAGTTGGATCTACCTGCTGAGCTCCAAAGCCTCCGGTGAGACCCCAAATACCACATACTGCATGCACCGCTGCAGTCTTATTATTTCCAGCCTGCAGGGCTCTGTGTCGGATCGTATTTTACTTTTGTGCTAAAAGAAATTGTGACGAAAGTGATTGAAAATGGGGATTTAACTGATCTCCCAGATTTGTGATTGTATTTTTGGACATTACTACAAGCGTCGGTGGAACTGATGCCTAAAACAGCTTTAGGGATGGTAAATTCCCTTTACTGACACGTAAGCAAGATATTAATTTGGAGATGATTCGTTTTTTCCATCCGTTGGTCGACCTTTGTCCCCGGTCCTCACAGTTGTCCATGCAAGGTCCACCCGGGCTGACTGAGATTAAGGTTTTATCTATTATCTACGAAGACACTCCTTGTTTCTTCTAACAGATAGTCACTATACCAGCAGCCCCACAATCAAGCAGACAAGGCAGCCATTCCCCTGTAGCCTTTAGGAGTCGATGGCCTCACATTTATCTCAGCTGATAGTGGGATTTGTGGGATTTTTGCTCCTTCTGTCGCCTCCTTTAATATTTGCTTCTCATTACAAACTCTTATTCCGGCCTTTGTCTCCACTCAGGGCCTTACTGGCAGCAACTCCATCACCGGTGGTGTTTTGCCACAATGATGTCCAGGAAGGTAAAATTGCTTCGTCCTAATCATGTCTTATCTTCTCACCTTTTGATTGAGCTGATTGCACAAACCATCCAACTTTGCTGGCCCAGTGCCCTAAAATGTGTACATTACATAAGTCATAAGATCAATGTTGGAGTTATTATTAGACAAGTGGCCTTTAAAAATGAGCCGATGTTTCAGTGTGCCAGACAGAGTGTAGATGAACCCCAGAACTTCTGGAATAATGTCCTCTGGATTAGTGAGACTATCTATAGGTTGAATTATGAGCACATGTTTGGCCTAAATATGACAATGACCCGGAACATGCCAGTAAATGCCTCGATGACCAGCCGTCAGTCAATAAATGGAGAATCCCGGGACAGCTGGGTGAGAATCCAGATCTTAGTTAGGCTGAGGAGCTGAGGCGTCATTTGAATCCTCCATCCACTGTTACACAGACCTTAAAGATGACACCCTGGCATGTCTCCACGCATGCTCAGATTCTACTCTTTGTCTTCAGGTTTTTAACATTGTCAGTGTTGACAGTTGGCCGGTGTCTTCCTTTCTGTTTCTTTCGGGCAGGAAACATTTTGGCATTGGAAGACCAGGCCCACACCTCAGCCAACAAGCTCATGTTGATCGACTTTGAATACAGCAGTTATAATTATAGGTGAGGTGGGGACTCTTGGCCGTGTTCGGGAATGTGCCGTCTGTTTCCTGATGTTGGAGGATCTGGTGTTCTCTGCAGGGGCTTCGACTTCGGAAACCATTTCTGCGAGTGGATGTATGACTACACCTATGACCAGTGGCCCTTCTACAAAGCCTCCCCAGAGAATTATCCTAGCAGACAGCAGCAGGTCGGCACAAACACCAACATTACATGTTTGTCTGAGCCTCAAAAAGACTCCTTACTCCAGCTTTTTAGAAGCCAGCAGCACCTCAGACACTTGGAGTTGGTGTGTTAATTAACGTAGCCTGTGTGTAAGTTTTATTCACCAAATACTATCTTCCTCATGTCCTATAGTGCTTCCTTTCACTGGGAACTCTAGTCAGATGCCAATACTCCCATCTAGTGGTCAAACTTATGAACGCACGATTGCGGATGCTTCAACAGATGCATCATATCAAGGAGATTAGAGACGTTTTCAAATACCAATGCTCACACCTTGTATACCAACAACCTTTGCCTTTTATTGCAGCTCCACTTTATCAGAGCTTATTTAGCTGAGCAGAGAAGACAGTCTTGCGGTGGGAACTTGGACCAGGCACGGATGGAGGAGGACATGATCATTGAAGCCAACAGGTGATTGAGGTGGTCGGTGTTCTCCGTTGGTAAGCGTGGAAGCAGGGTCTACAGCACCCTTGACCTGTCTTTCATTTGTAGATATGCGTTAGCGTCGCACTTTCTCTGGGGACTGTGGTCCATCATTCAAGCCAAGATATCCAAGATCGAGTTTGGATACATGGTAGGACAGTAACCATTGCAGGGTGCTGGAGGGTGCTGTCTGTCCTGTCCTCATAGTCTGTGATCATTCCCCACCAGTGCTGTTTGGTTTCAGACCTGTCATTTATTAACAGTTGAAGGTCAAAGGGGTAGGTGTTTTTCATTCCCCTCTCAGTGAAAACCCTTTTGTTTTACAGGACTACGCTCAGTGTCGATTTGACGCATACTTCAAGCAAAAAAAGCTCTACTCCTGAATTCCAGTAGGTTAACAGTCGTCTGTGGGAGGGACCAGGCCAGGCCCACCGGCTGTCATCTGCTAAGAGTTTATCAGTAAAAAAGCATGTTCATTTTCACAAATAATTAACAGTGATGCATATTAATCCCACAGTGAATACGCTGGCATACATTCCGGGTAGCTTGCAGTATCGGTTGCCTTAGAAGCAGGACTGGACCTGTGGTTAGAAAACTCTGTTATTACATGTGAATCGTGTGTTTAGGTCAGCGAGTACCTGAACACTGTAAACAGAGGACTGAGTGGAGGCGCGATCATGATGGCCCCATGCTGACGGCTGTTAGTAAGTTAATGCCAGGCTTTGTGAAACGGTTGATATACTGTAGCTCAGGACGACGTCATTGTTCTCTTTACCATTGTATAATCACCACTACCTCTTCATGGTCTCACCTGTGAACAAACTGATGAATCGTTGTTTGATTTAAATCATCTTTCCCCAGGTTGATGTCATGTCACTGATGCATTGACGTACACTTTGATCTTTGGACATTCTTCAAGCTCCTTTGCAGATCTTTGTTTGTTTTTCTCCGTCAGCTTTTTACTTTTCATACTCAACCTCTGTAATATAGAGCTTTTTCACACTCTCGGTCCACTGACACCTGGGCCTTCTGAAAAGTATGTTTTGTTGTGTGAACAGTGAAGGAATCATGAAATCTGTACAGCGGCTGACATCGTGAAACAGTCAGAAAGTAGTAGAGAATTGAAAATAATATCTCCTTTAGTGTTAAATGTTGTGCAGTGTAAAATCTTTGTTATTGTTATTTAATTTTAATTTAATTTAGTTTTAGTTGATACTGTTAAATGGCCACGTGTTTAATGTTTTTAGTTCTTCCGTTATTGTTTTTTCTGTTAAAGGCTGATGATTGTTAGGCTAGATCAACCCTACAACATCCAACAGACCCTCACAGTTCCTTTCCTTTTAAATATCAACATTATTGTAACATAATTGCTCTGAAACTGATAAAACCAGCTCAGAATGAGGTAAAGTGTTTTTAACCTCTTTATTTGGAGACACGAAGGAGAATAAATGCCATAGCTTCTGCACGTGTGTGTGTACATGCATTTGGAGATGAACAAATGCTCTGTACTATTAAAGGATATTTGGGACGCAGATTTTTAGGTGCTTTGTACCTTTTTGTCCTCTTTAAGGACTTTTATACTTCAACCTCGCCAGAAATCTGTCTCTGATTTTTATATTCCGTCCATTTATTTATTCTACTGTAATTTTCTGTGTTTAAAATACTAATCACGGCAGAAATAAAACATGTTGGCACGGAGTCATTGGTTTTATGTCTGCACTGATTCTGCTTTTGTTTTCATGCATTTGCTCTGCGTGCGGCCCCACGCTGACGCTTGGAGCGCAGCGAACACCACGTGTTGACTGTCAGCCCACCTCCTAAAGCCTCTTCCAAAAATAGAGCGTGCAGACCAACTCTGCACTGCAAAGATCAACTCTCGTCAGGAAGTGAAGGACTTTTTTATCTTTTGACTGGAGCTCTGCCCCGTTATAATTTAACTTTGTGCCGCATCGTCTTTACTCTGTGGAGACGCTCTTGTGTGGTTGTGGATTTAAATCTGAGCTAACCAGCAAAAGACATGGCGGAGAGACCCAGAGCAGGCCAGTCCCTGGAGAATCTGCTAATCTGAATGTTCTCTCCTATTTTTCCATGACAGTGGCTGTTTGACAGTGGAGTTCTTTGGTGGTTTTCCCTTGTTGGTGGGCTCCCGGAGCCATTCTGAGGTGGAGACCAAACCCAGTTCCTGTAAATCAGATGAAAGCTGTCAGGAGAGGGTTAGAGGTGGTGTGTGAGTGGATACGTATATGGCTGGGATGTAGCCTTAGGATTTTTTGGAGAGCTCTGTCAGCCACCAACATCTGGAGAACATCCCCAGGTACCAGAGGACCGTGCAAAGCAGAGTTAGAGGAGTGGAGAACCAACGAGGCCCTCCGTCACTATCACCGTGGAGACGCAGCCGACTCCAGAGTTGCAGTCCAAACCACATCGCATATATTCCATGTAAGTAAAAGATTTTTTTCTGATATTTTAAAGATATTTTCTAATTTTCTAGTGTCTAATAGGCACGTGGAGTTATTCTGCCAGCAGTTTCAGAGTTTTCCGTGACTGGCTGAAAACTGTACTTGCCATGGTGCTTCCTAAATGACCAGGGTCTGAAATGGATAGTCTGTGATTGTTCCCACAGTAAAAAAACAAAAACAGGATTTCCAGTTCTTCTCTTCTTTTGGGGGATCTCTTCCTTAAGGTGGACCTCCTCAGGCTGTCTGAGTGCAGCGAGTATTTCCGAGCCTTGTCTCAGTCCAGAATGAGGGAGACCTCAGAGAGCCTCATCCAGCTGGACCACGTGCCTTCCTCCATCTTCTACAATTTCCTTGAGTACTCCTTCCACAGCAGATTCATTGTCCCTGTAGCAGAGTTGGACACGCACATCCAGGTATGAGGACTGTGTGAGCGTCTGATGCCCACTGCCAGTCCCTCACTGTCTGTTCGCTCCTCTGACCCTGGAGGTCAGCAGCTATCTCCTGGCCGAAGGCTTCCTCTCCAAGTGCCTGTCGGTTCTGGAGGATGAGCTCAACCCAGACAACTGTAGGTCGTACCTGAGTCTGGCGCAGGAGATCTGCTGTGAGCAGTTAGAAAGAACTGTCTTCACCTACATGAGCAGCAACCTGCTGGAGATGCCCCGTCTTGTAGCGTATGCAAGCCTCCGGTAACGTCCCTGCTGACCTGAAACCGCTGTTTTAATCCTGGTGGTCTGTGATGTTTCTAGATCTCTGGGCATAAAAGAGAAGGATGAAATCATCCGCCTGAGGATGGGTGGAAAAAGACGTCTCTGCAGCCTCAGGAAAGAGAACCTGACTTCCTGGAACGACGCGGAGACGGAATCTGCACGACACGTCTTCACCCTGGAAGGGTCGGAGGAGAGCGGGAGCTGGCGTGCGCTTACAGAGCTCCCTTTCAGGGCTGACAAGTGGTGTTTCACCACGGTGGCGCTCTACAACTACCTGTACATCATTGGAGGCTACCGGCAGCGTGTGAGGAGAGGCTGGGAGTTCAAGATGGCTTCTTTTAGATACAACCCCTTCACTGGAACATGGGCCTGCGCTGCTCCGCTCTTAAAGGTGGGAGAGTCTCCAAGACCAGTAGCATTTTTTTTTCCTTCGTTTGTACGACGCTCAAAGGCAGGTGGATTCAAACGTTCTCTTCTACGGTGATTCCACAGCACAGAAGGCACTTCAGTGCTGTGGCCTGTGAGGGCAGCATCTACACTGTGGGAGGCTGGTACCTGGACTCACTGGTGGCTCCCGACTCCAACACGGCCCTCTATACGGCCGTGGAAAGCTATGACCCCTGGGACGACGTGTGGAGGTCTGTGCGCTCTTCTCTTCTCTCATGATCCCTCACTGATTGGTCACCTCTGTCCTGAACGTAATCTCTTTCACAGGTTTGTGTCCTCTCTGCCGCTCACCGATGTCCAGTTCACCATGTCCCTGTCCCATGACTTACCTTTAGTCTCCAGCCTTGGCCACTGTCTCTACGTGTTGGGAAGCATCCAAAGAACAGGAGAGAAACTGCTGCTGCGCTACAACACAAAGCACGGTAATCCAGGGAGAAGGCTAATCTGGTGAACCCTGACCCTCACGGAGCTCTCTGCCTTTAGATTCCTGGTCGGAGCTGCTTCCCACTCTCACCAGAGCAGATGCAGACCTCCCTGCCCTTTACTTCCTGGGGGCCACTGACAGACTGTTTGTGATCGGTGGGAATAACTCGGAGAGTCTGGTGACTTCCTTCTGCTTGCAGTCTCACAGATGGGAGCAGGTACAGTGTTTCCTAGGCCACTACCAGCCGCTAAAAACCATTCTATCTTTCACCTCCTCCTCCTGTCCCATGTTTGCAGGTGCGCACAGCTGAGAAGGTGGCATTTGCTGGTCAGGGGACAATCGTCGATGACCGGGCCCTCCTGATGCCTAGTATAGAGCACAACACCGTCATTCGGATGGACCTCCTAACTCTGTCTACCAGAGATCTTCCTCCTCTACCCATCACCACTCGCTATGAAGCTATTTTTTATCTTTTTTTCTAATATAGTATTTTTAGGTGGCTTGCAGCACATCTGTTTTTGGGGTTTTTTTTAGTGCTGTGGTTAAACATGGTGAGGATCCTCAGACAAGAAGTTGTCATGAGTTGTGACGAGGTTTTGTTTAGGAGTTTTTAGAACGTTAGGACTGTTTTTAATGACCTAGTTTGCATTTTCCTGTGTTCTTCATGCGTGACCGCCTTCATGTGACTGAAGGGTATTTACGATTAGGACCTAATTGTCCAAAATAGTTAATAGCCCACAGGAACCACTACAACATGACTGATACTGTGATGCTGATAAAATCTAGAAAGTCACTCAGAGAGGGCAGACCTCCATCATAAAGGCTTTTTCCACACATTGTGATGTTCCCCTGTAGTATAATATGCATATATAGGCAGTGGTCATCTACAGTTAGTGGATTGAAACAATGACCTTCTTCACCCTCTGTTAGGTTTTATAACAAATCTATAACCTTTTTAACTTAAATCTCTTTAGGCAGTGAGACTAATTTAGTCAAACTGAAATGGATGATGGATAGACAGGTGAGCTTTGCTTTGGTTTATACTGCAGTTATCGTGCTAATATACAGCAAGGCAGCCTCCCGACGTCCACGTCACACACACTTTTTCTTGCAATCTCTCTCAGATAGAGTTTGACGTCTTTGGAATATCACTTTGCTCTCACAGCAGTGTAGCAGCACCCACCCACCCCTTCTGTGTCTGCGTTTGGTTTCTTGTTACAAGCAGAAGTATGCCATGGGTGAGAGAGGTGAGAGGACGGGTGGTAGAGGAAGAGAGGGAGGGATGGACGCTGGTTGTGACGTCACTACCTGACCGTGACAAGGGCGCAGGAGTCGCTGCACACAGGCTCACACACACCAAACACAGAGCTTTTCTTTGCATGACAGGACTCTTCTGATTCTGGTCTGACAGAAGGTAAATATTTGTAATCCTCCGTCAGCTGTGTATGCATGTGTGGAGAGGGGATTTTTATTTAGGTTTACATAGAAAGTGAGTAACCGTTTAACCTCTCCCATGTGTTTCTGAATTACAATATCTGTATGTGTGTGAGGTCTGTATGGGGGCGGGTATGTTCCTGCTGAAGCAGCTCAGTGACAGTGTCAGGTTTTAACAGGTTTAACACACATTCGTGTTCACCAAGGTCGTTTCTGGTCCTCATCTTCTGCACAGATTCGGAGGTTTTGTCATTCATCTGCCGGCTGTAGCCAGTGTTTATATTTCTGTGCCCATCCGCGTGTGCACATGCTCAGTGGGTGCAGTGCTGTATCTGGCTGTTGAACTTTGTCCCACTTGGTGGCTGTTCCATCATATGACATGGAAAATGAAATCCTAGAACCACCCCCCCCCCCCCCTGGGCATGACGCAAAGCCGTGTGTGCACTCCAAATATCGTGTTTCTAGTTTTGCAGATAACATGTAATTGTAAATTCCTACATCCTCGGTACAACTCTGAAAACAACTAAGGATTCATAACATATATCATTATTGTCAATATTAGACGTTATGATATTAGTTGTAGTACTGTTGATACTACTAGTCCTAAATATGGCTGTTGCTGTTAATGACCATGCTACTACCAGAGTTGTTTAAATGAAATTAATAAACATGAATTACTTGGCCTTCGTTCATTTCTGATCTTAAATACAGGCAGACAGCTGTATTTGGAGATGGCAGAAGCACACCAGGCGGTGGGCTTCCAGTTCACTGTCCGACCAGATGGGGTGGAACTTAAACTGAGTCAAGAGGTCATCAAGAACATCTACCTGTCAGGACTGACTGCATGGAGGAAGCGAGCCATCCAGTTTAAGGTACAGATGTTTGGATCTCTGCTTCTGATGAAGTAGAAACAGGAAGAATCTCTCCTGACATGATGATGATTGATTGGGGGGTTGGAATTTTCAGAACGGCGTATTGGCTGGCGTCTATCCCGCCAGTCCATCCAGCTGGCTCATCGTTGTCATCGCCATGATGAGCTCCTTGTACATCCAAGTGGATCTTTCTCTGGGCATGATTGAAGCAATGAAGGAGAACCTACCGTACAGGTCAGAACCCCTCGACCTTTTGTCAGTCAGATCAGGTTTTTAGGCAGAATCACTTTTGCTTTTTTATCCTGTTGCTAACAAACACGGTGTTGTGCCTTTTCTGAGCAGAGACGGTATGTCAGTGCAGACCAGAGCTGTGGTGAGTGCCATCCTGTTCGCTACGGGACTGTGGCTCTTCCTCATCTACCTCCTGAGATACACCCTCAAAGCTCTGCTGTCCTATCACGGGTGGATCTTTGAATCTCACGGAAAAATGAGCACCTCAACCAAAGTCTGGCTGGTAGGTTTCTGCCAGGGTGCCTCACCTGCTTTGTTCCATGTCTGTTGCTTTCTTCTGGGGTGATATAATTCTGTTAAAGACCTCAGTGACAATGTTTTCTGCCTGGTTTTATTCGGTTACAGACCCTCGTAAAGATGTTCTCTGGCCGCAGACCATTGCTTTATAGTTTTCAGGCCTCCCTACCTCGGCTTCCTGTTCCCAGTGTGGATGATACCATTCACAGGGTGTGTATACACACAGCACTGAAATCTATGTGAGACGGACACTAAACTATCACACAACTGTACAAAACGATGAACTGGGTTTGTTACACTGTGTTGTACTCTACCACCATCTGCTGTTTAAGCAAACAGATATGCAGTGAGCTGCGGGGGCTGTTCTCTGCTCCTGTTATCACCTGATAACACACCTTTCCCCTCCCAGTACCTTGAGTCCGTCCGCCCCCTGCTGGTCAGTGGTGAGTACAACCAAATGGTGGCTCTGGCCAACGAGTTTAAGGATTCTGAAGCTGCTCAGCTGCAGAGATACCTGATCCTGAAATCATGGTGGGCCACAAACTATGTGAGTAGAGCTCAGAATTTAATTTTTTTTTTTTTATTTTTATGTTACCAAATCAGATGGAATCATTTGTTTTAACTGTTCTGCTTCAGGTAAGTGACTGGTGGGAGGAGTACATTTACCTGAGGAGTAGAAGTCCCATCATGGTCAACAGTAACTTTTATATCATGGTAAGAAGCCTTATCCCTTTATTAGGTGGTTATGTTCATTACAAATATTAAATTCCTTTTTTTTAGAATACATACATTTTAAAAAGCATTAGATGGTTAAACAATGAAAATAGAGAGCCTTAATAGTTCTCTGTCGTGAGGTAGTAATAAAATGGTGGAATCTTTTCTGTGTAGTTACTTTAAATGATGTGTTCTCCTTGGTCTGTGTGTTGAATATCTGCATGTGAAGGATCTCCTGTATGTGACCCCCACACACAGACAGGCTGCGAGGGCTGGAAACACGGTGCACGCAATGCTGCAGTACAGACGCAAGCTGGAACGTGGAGAACATGCACCGGTGATTATCGTTCTCCTTGAACCCCAGTCAGAGGCCTAGGTGCTGATCTAAGTCGTCCTTTCTCTGTCAGTTGCGTGCACTGGGAACAGTTCCGATGTGCTCTACGCAGATGGAGAGGATGTTTAACACCACGCGTATCCCTGGTATCGAGACAGGTAAGCAGGCCTAAAGCCGCAAAAAGGGGGAAATAAATCCACATTTGAGGCAGACAGACAGAGGGGTGTGTTTAGCTTTGAAATCAGAGCCCATGTACCCCGGTTGGTAGTTGTAACCTATCACCCACTGAGGCTGTAGCTGGCCTGAACCCTTTCTAACACCAAGGTCAATGTGTTCCACTCTTGCTTTGCTGTGCGCTCAGCCAATTGTGCTACAGTATCAGGATCTTGGTATGTGGGTGAAAGGTGGCGTACTACTCACTCACTTTTAAATAGCGTGACTTTAATAAACCCCATACATTTTTAGAACAACTACCTCCTGCTTTGTTCCTGGCGTTCAGATGTTGTGCAGCACCTGACTGACCGAAAGCACCTCATCGTGTACCACAAGGGCCGTTTCTTCCAAGTGTGGCTGTACACCGGCGGGCGCCACCTTTTACCCAGTGAACTTGAGCTGCAGTTCCAAAGGATCCTCAGTGACACGTCAGAACCCCAACAGGGAGAGCTCAAACTAGCTGCTCTGACTGCAGGAAACAGGCACGGGACCCTGCACGTCACACATCCACAAATAGACAAGGATGTCTCACTCTGATATCCTCTCTCCCTCAGAGTTCCATGGGCCCAGGCTCGCGCTAAGTATTTCACCCAGGGATTAAACAAAGCTTCCCTGGACGCTATCGAGTCAGCTGCCTTCTTCCTGACTCTCGATGATGAGCCGCAGGGTTACGACCATGCAAGGTCCCGCTCTCTTGACAGTTACGCCAAATCCCTGCTTCACGGAAAGTGTTATGACAGGTGGGAAGTGAAATAGTAAATGGCTGCCGTGCATCTGGTGCTATTTCTGTCCTTTCCGTCCTTTCTTTTCTCAGGTGGTTTGATAAATCATTCACACTGATTTCATACCCCAATGGGAAAATGGGGATTAATGTGGAGCATTCTTGGGCTGACGCACCAGTTGTAGGACACATGTGGGAGGTGACTATAATGACGTGTGTGGGATTGGATTCAATAACTATTATTAATCTAGTATTTCACAATTTCCTCTGCCTGCATAGTTTGTCCTAGCAACAGACTGCTTCCATCTGGGCTACACAGAGGAAGGACATTGCAAAGGGGACGTGAACAAAGGCCTGCCCTACCCCAGCCGGCTGCAATGGCAGATTCCAGTGGAGGTACACTTTCTTCGGCGACCTGAAGCTAATAAAGCTAGATCTGTGCACATAGAGACCTTCCTTTTTTGCCCAATTGCAGTGCCAAAGCATCATTGAGGCTTCATATGTATCAGCCAAGCAGATCGCAGATGACGTGGACTTCCACGGCTGTCTGTTTCACGAGTTTGGGAAGGGACTGATCAAGAAGTGCAGGACAAGCCCTGATGCCTTCATTCAGATGGCTCTGCAGCTGGCACAGTTCAGGGTGAGGGTGTGAGCCTCCCGCCAGCCTTTAGAAATTTGGCAAATCAGATTTTGAGCCCTATTTTTAACTCCTTTGCAGGACCAAGGATTGTTCTGTTTGACCTACGAGTCATCCATGACCCGTATGTTCAGAGACGGGCGGACAGAGACGGTACGATCCTGCACGTCCGAGGCCGTGGAGTTCGTCAGAGCCATGGAGAGCGCTGATGCAACGGTAAGCTCATTTTTATGCATCATACACTTCCCCAAATGAAGGTAAAGCTGCGATCGGGGAGCAGATCTTGACAGGCTGTGGTCCCTGTAGGACGCATGGTTGGAACACTGGGTCGTAGATCAGTGAGTCCCAGGAAGTCCAGTTTAAGCTGACACGACAGCATATGTATTAAGGTGAGCTGGTGGCTCGAGTCCTTTCGGTGACATTTGTGGTGTGAATCCACTCGCAGTGTGTAATAAGTGCACACGTTCTCTGATACGTGGCTACCAAAGCCTGGAGCCACCATATCTCCTGGACTCTGGACGCTCTGATCTTCTGCCTGTGTTAAACTGACACTGGCAAAACGAGGTCACCCTGGTTTGTGTCTTCGGTCAGAATGCCCAGAGACTCGCTCTGTTTCGGAAGGCAGCAGATAAGCACCAAAACATGTACCGCCTGGCCATGACTGGCTCTGGTATCGACCGTCACCTCCTGTGCCTGTACATCGTGTCCAAATATCTCGGCGTTGACTCGTTGTTTCTTAAAAAGGTCAGCAGCATTTCTGAATCTTTTTCATTCTTGAGAATTTTCACTAAACTTTTATTAAAGCAGTCTTTCTGCTCTCAACGCGGTGGTTTTCAGGTGCTTTCAGAGCCGTGGAGGTTGTCCACCAGTCAGACTCCACAGCAGCAACTCAATTTGGTCGACATCAGCAAGTTCCCTAAATATGTGGGTGCAGGTGGAGGATTTGGCCCGGTGAGCTCCCGATCGGCACCGCCCGCACTGTTAGTGCTACGAACAGTCGTTTAACAATCATTCTTGTCCATTGGCAGGTGGCTGATGATGGTTACGGCGTGTCTTACATCATTATTGGAGAAAATCTGATCACATTCCACATCTCCAGCAAGTTCTCCTGTCCCCACACGGTGAGACCTCGGGAGCGCGATGCTTCATTTTTCCGTTCCCACTCAAACCTTCTCTCACTCCCTTTCTGCACACGTAGGACTCACACCGCTTCGGTCAGCACATTCGGAAGGCCATGCTCGACATCCAGGCGCTTTTCAAGGCGGACGATCACACGAGGACGATGGAAAACGGGAAACACGCCCAGCTGGAAAATGGAAAGAAGCACATATGAGAGGACGTGTGGATCCAGGCAGATGTATATATGAAAGATTGCACTTTGACATTACAGAAGCTGGTCATTCCACTAACAAAATATTATTTATTTCTATTTATGTTTCAAGATATTTTCTTTCAGTGCCGAGTGAAATACGTGTTCTTTAGTAATAAGTTTGTTTCTTTTTCGTGTGACTGCCTTGCGTATGCAGCTGATGTACAGTGATATAGCCGAATAACATGTCTCTTTATATGCCAGCACACATTAAACCATCAGAAGTTCAGTCCTCCATAGGTCTCCCAGTGTGGCTGTGAGGTCCGGTCAGGCTCCATTCCACTTCTGCTGTGCTGGAGCGCTGGTTTCCCAACTAAGATGGTCGTTTGAACTGCTGTGGTCATTTACACAAAACATTAGTTTCATCTTAATTATGCATTACTGCACTGACTTACCATAACGACCTTAGAACAGCATATTCTTCTATTTCCATGTCCTATACTTACTTGACTAGCAGCATTCCCTCGGATCAAAAACATACATAACATTTTATGTAGATAGAATCTGTATTTTTGGAGAGGTGTTTGTGCTGTTGATAAATCCAAAAGTTTATTTAGTCAGGCCTCCTGTTTATCAGGAAGCAGCAAAAGTGTAGACTTTGGTACAAGGTCAGCTCTGGTCAGGCCGCTCTCACTAAAGAGCAAAAGTGAATGTGAACCTGGAAGCAGCAGGAAACAAGCTGACCCCTACGACCGTGCCCGAGCCCAGGAACACCGGAGCTCCATCCAGGTCCTACTGCTAGAATATCCGTAAAGGCTTCATACTTTAGTCTGTAACACTTTAGCACCTGGATATTTGACAAAATAATAACAATTTCAATTGGAATATTTATTAGTTTAAGTGAGACAATACAAAAAAAAGTAATTAAAAAAAATCCTTTCCAATCACACTTTCTCGCAAAGGCATCAGATACAACAATGAACTAAAACTAGACTTCAGAACTGTACAAAGTGAAAGAACAAACAGATCCCCATCACGTTCTGCTTGTGTGACGAGTGCCAAAGACCCAGAGGCACCAGACGTTCTAAGAGTCAGAATGAGTCCCTGGTATCCCGTCGCTGTCGTCACCGTCACTTAGCCAAAACCGCCCGTCAAACACACACATTTAACAAAAGCAGAATATAACAGACACAAAGGCAAATGGGTTGTAAGTATGTTCTATTTCGGGCCAATTTCATCATGATACTGCAGGTTGAGTCTTAGAGATGACACGGCCCTTGAGCCGCCAGGTGAGGCTGTATTTAACGGAGACGGGTCAGACCACGTCTCTTCCACGTACAGACTATTTTGTGTAAATATTTCAACACGCTAGCATGGTTTTGTAGTTTGTGTCTAAAATCACTGCTGCTGCCTTGTGAAGCAGCAAAAGAGGAGGATTAAGAAGTTGCACCAGGGGTCGGGTTGACGTTCTGCGTGGCTGCTTGGGGCGCCACTTCTATGATCCGCGGTTTGTCGATGATTCGAGCTGTGCGGTTTCCTTTCTCTACAATCCCGATGATCCACGCTTGGTGGCCCTCGCCGTATTTTGGGGACTTGATCTCGGCACAGAAGCGGGCGGCTTGCTCTCGAGGGAGACAGATGAGTAGACCTCCTGAGGAGAAAACGATGCGGTCACTCATCGGTACCAGACATGGATTCACATTTGAAAGGCGCTGAATCTACAGCTCCGCCTCTTTTTAGTGTTTTTCTTTAATACCACAGGATACCTTTTGGGAACAAGAGACCTTCTGCTGCTCATATCTGGACCTCACATTTATAAATAGTTAGATCTTTACTAAAAAAATGTATATATAGTTAAAACATTTCTGGGTCATAATTTCAAGTGTTTTACAAAGGTATTTAATCTCTTTTTCTAAGCTTGGCTATTTTAAATATTTCAGCTTTTTTCAATGGAGACTGTAACACACACACACACACACACATACCTGATGTTTCTGGACAAGTGCCGTGCATGAGACCAAACATATTTCCACAAGCCTTGGACACGGCAGCCATTTTTGCAAGCACTGGCAGGTTGTGGATGACAAACGAGACTTCGCTTCGTTGTTGCTTTGCTAATGTCTGTGCGTGGCCGAGAATGCCGAACCCCGTAATGTCAGTGGCCGCGTGGGCATTAAATGTGTGCATGAGACTTGCCGCTGCAAAAGAAAACAGAAAACGGATTTTGAAGGACTTCTGATGTTCTTCATTCAATAGAATATTCCTATTGATGTAGCACAGCCTTACACCAGGAGGTGCTGTTTAGTACTAATGTCCAGGCTCAATGTAGATCTATTTTTCTGACCACTCAGTAAACAATAAATATATTTTATCATAAAATGAAAAGGCAATATTTATCAATACAGGGACATTTGTAGCAGGCTTACCTGTTCTGTTAAGCCGGGCCATATTCATCATGGCTTCATGGTAGGCCAGCTCTACGTCCTCCTGAGTCACTACCAGCTTGATCTTGTTCCACTTCTCAGGCTGATGGAGGAAAATACATTTAGAAGACATTAGGCAATATATCCAATTACATCTAAACAATAATAATAATCCAAATCAATCAGAATGAGAGACACTTACAATATCTAGCCACTGGTGTACAGCAACAGCTACTTGTGTTCCAAGTGGTTTGGTCAACACCAACACATCTCCTGGGACTGCATTATCTGGCCTACAAAACATCACATCGACGTCACCGTTTAGTTATTTGCGTCAGTGTATACGACAATATTTTTAATAACAGACAAGATAGGATACAATCAACAATTTGAGGCAACCATATTGTTATTTAAACTCAGGTTATTTAATGGAGGTGTGTTCTTTGGAATCAGCTCTCACATGATAAACTCATTCGGCTGGCAGACTGTTGTAGCAACTCCTCCCATCACCACCCAAGGGTTGAGAACTGTTTGTCCTCCCGTTACAGACGTCCCTGCCTCTTCTGACGCGTCCTTGAATCCTTGGATGATTAGTGGTATCACTTTGTCTCTCTCCTGCAAAGATCCAGGCAAATCACAGCTGCCCCAACTATAAATAAAAAACCCTAATCTGAAATACACCCACGAGCAGTTTAATCGGTGATTCACTCATTTCAAAACGTCGTCGCGATTATGGCACATAAAATCCAAAAAGAACGTACCTTCTCAGACATTTTGTTGCTCACTCCTAGAAGCATCAACATGTTGTCACACTCTGTTACTCCCATCGCATACAGGTCACTTAAAACATTGGCACAAGCGATTCTCCCCTGCGAGACAGAAGCAACAGAATTAGGTCTGCAGCAGCTCGACTGGAAGGAGAGCACCGCAGGACTTTACCATCATGTAGGGGTCATCTACGATGGGGTAGATATAGTCTGTTGTCTGGACCAGAGAAAGGCCTCCATGTCTGAGGGGGATAACACACGTGTCCATGCCTATGCCTTCAAACACAACGACATCCGTATGGATACTTTGGTGAGGTTAATAAAAGTAATGAGCAAAAGGTCAAGTCAGCAAAGTGTAAAGTATGCAGAATTTGCCTGAAACTAAATGAAAATACTAGTCTGATTTTATTGTTTTAACACATTGGGTTTGTCTAATGTGAGGTTCCCCTCAAAACCTTTTTTAACTATTTTAAAATATTTTTGGCCTGTTAGAGTCATCAAATACCTAGTCGAGGCATAACTGCTCCCAAGAACTGCTCATCCTCTTGAAAGTGGTTCTCCTGCAGGGTTTCTAGGAGTTTTTGTAACACTTCTTGTGGTACCTGTGTCCAAAAACAAGCCCATTTATAAAAACTTATGAAATGTTTCTCTAAGTGAGCGCACAGCTGAAGCATATGCTTTGAGAGTCGGAGCCAACCTTGCAGCCTGTACCCTTGAGCTCAGCAAAGCGGGTGAGCCTGAAGTTCTTGTCCAGCTCATAGCTTTCAGGATTAAAAGACTCCCTCACCGACATGGCTGATGAAAGTCTGGGCCTTCACCGCTAGGAAAAGGCCAATCACAGAGGGAAACATGAGCAATTACCACAAACACATAGATCACATGCAGCTTTGCACTTCCGCTCTCTATTTTAACTAAACTGATACTAATTTTCAGATGTTTCTTTGTTCACAATAAGATTATTTAGTATAGAACGGAAGCTACAAGCCTGTCTTTGCTGCTCACACCCACCACTGAGACCATGATATAATGCCCTGCTACGCTCCAATCACCTTTAGGTTCTACGCTTTCTTTTTATTACAAAATTTCCACAGCACAAAAAGCCTGAAAGCAGACCAGTTATCGGTGTTTTAGAATCCCAGTAAAATCAGTGACAGTTCATTGGTTTCTATTTTGAGAACTTTTAAGAAACAAAGGTGATGCAAAGTTCATTCATCCCTGACCCCAACTGGCAGTTTCAGTATTTACCACAACAATTCCATTGCTTGCTTGGTTAAAAACATTTTGGAAAAGGAAACTATCCCGGCGCGTGATTTATTGGGATCCAATTAGATTCTTTTCTTTTGTCTTTTCTGCAAAACGCTTTCGCTTCCGTGTCGGGTTCTTGCGCGTAAACACTGCCGCATGCACGACTTTATGACAATAATGTGCAACAAAAAGTGGAAACTGAGTTTTGTAGCCGGAACATATTCGGTGGCACACACAACAATCTACGTGTGACACAAAGTGGCAGAAGGAAACACCAGCTCGTCGCACATGGAGCTTGAAAAGTTGTCGTAGAGCGCCGAACAAAAATGTCGGCGGCGGAAAAAATTAACCCTTTCCTGTCCCGCGCCATGCGATGTGTGCAACATCAGAGTTGGTGTCAATAAAACCGCTGCAAACATGCAGCTTGAGAGAAGCGTATATTGCTGTGGGGCAATAGAAGTGTTTACAATCGTAATGGGTGCTATCTTAGGACCAAAGCGGAGTTATATTCTTGCAACATTTCCCCTTTAATTCATCTGACCAGTTTATCCTTACCAGCTTCACGTTAGCGGTGGATCTCGACAGAAGAGCGGGGTTGGCACCAGAATGCATTGGGGCTAGAAACGGGCATCCTAACACACTGCCTGACGAAAACGATCATGTCTCTGGCTTGTATCAAAGATGCGCTTTGTCATAAAATGTAGTTATTCCCTCTGGATAAAATAAACTTTCACCAACCTTTCAACCTTATAAAATACTTTGGTTTAATTTGGCCGTTTATGGTTAGCAAAACAAAAAGGGATTTCACGAGCTCTCAAAGGGTCCTTTACCTCGGTAGCGGCGGCTTTAGCATCCCCTTTAAGGGAACTTGTGGTCTGGCAACAAAATCTCTACAATGGAGTGTACCTTTAATTTACCGGTTTCCCTCCAAATGCGGTCATAACAATTTTTAAATAATAATGTGAGCAGTTTAACATTACATGGGTATATTTTTTGAGTTTTGGTTATTTTTTCTTTGGTTAGTGGTTCTTTCTCTTTATAAAAAAAAAAAAAAAAATCTACATTCTATTTCAAATAAAAAAGCTACAAACGCCAGCAAAAATGTTTTAAAAGAAAAGTATTTATTAGCAGGAGGAAGGAGGGACTCTATCACAATATTAAAATTGCATAATGCAAACTAATACTGAAACCATAGCAACATATAGTTAAGTAGACAAATATACAACAATAATTTACATTTGTATCTGTAACTGAGGTGGATGCAGATTAAAATAAAGCTTACGACAAGGCACAATTTACAGTAGACAGCTTCTTATAAAAAGTAGCACAATTTATGAAAAATATATGGATGTATATGCCTTAGACTTGCAATTCTCAGTGATACATGAGGTGTAGGTATGCCTTAAGACTGTAGCCTTGAATGCAACATGGCAACATAGTCTGTTTCTGCGTTGAATTAAAATAAAGGGGATGGGGGGGGAGATGATCCAATAATTAAGTCCGGTTTGCTTTCTTCATCAAATCCAACATCAAATCTCCAGTAAGGCAACTGTTGCACTTTCCACATCAGCCAGTCATGCCAATCTTACTTTTCTTCACAGCCCCAGGTGTGTTACAGCCTAAAACCCAAAGAGGAAAAATATAATAAGAGAAGCACCACACACAGAAAAGCTACAAGGACAGAATGACTGAGGTGGAGGAATAGGTGGGAGTGCATAGTGTTACAATAATTAGCTGACAATTTGAGCAGCCGCACGAGAAAGTCAAATGTCAGAAGCATATTGACAAAGGTATGAATCAGTGAGAGAGTGGGGCGGAAGGGGAGCCAAGACGTAATGCAGCTGAAGGAATAAGGTGGAGGAACACCTAACTGGGTTCAAATCTGTATGTCCGAATATCTAAATTTTATTTGACATTTTATTTATGAAGCATCAATAAAAAAAATGTAAATGTCTCCCATAGCTAGGAGTAGAGAGAAAAAAAATATTTATACTTGTAGAAGGTCCATTAATGCCTTCTTCAACTTCTGCAGCATCTGTAGAGAAGATAGAAAATCAAAATGTAACACTTTTGAAACACAACTTTGTAAAACCCTCACCTCCGAGTCCACTACCACATAACAAATGATGCCAAGAGTCCATTGTACCTCGTTTCAGCCTTCTCCTGGCAAGCTTAATTTGATCCTGAAGGATTTGAACCCAATCTCTCGGTCCAGGCAACTTCTCTATTCTATGTTCAGTGCAGTATTTTTCTGTAAACACTTTGATACAGTTCATGCAGTTACATTAATCAGTACCAATTTTGTACCATCCTGACAGAAAATGACAAAACAAATCTTCATCATTTTTCTTCCCTATACCTTTAATGGCGCCCACAATGTTCTGATCCAAGCCTTTACGGTTATCATTCAGTCCTCTTTTCCTTTTACCATTTGGTAATGAGTTAGCCAGAGTGGCATCATCGAAGAAAGCACACACCTAAACACACAGTTGCTTCATGTGAGAAACTATTTTTGTTTTCATTCCAATACAAATATATAATACATATAAAATAAACCGAATGACTTGACTTGAAATAGGTGTGCTGATGCGTACCAGTTTCCTGAAGAGCAGGCTTCCAGATCGTGTGTAGTTCACCAAAATTGAGTCTAGCTGAGCCTTTGAGATAAATATGTCATAATCTTCTGCCAGACGCACCTCAGACTAAAGATGAGAGTAGTAGTAGAAGTAGAATTTACTTGTGCGTTACCAAAATAAAGAAAAGTATTATAGTAAGTGCAAACAAATAAAAGATCATTTGAAACCCAGCAAACTTTCTCTGTGAGGAGACGCGTTAATATTTTATGAATTTCAGAAACAAACCAAACAAGTCATACTTTACCTCTAACAACTGACTTTGGTTCAGGTGGGAGTTGGGTGTGTTGTTGAGGTTTGTGGGTTGGTGCTGAGGTGACGGTTTTGACGTCCTGGAGGAAATCAGATCATTGACGGGTGTGGGTGACTCTTGCTCCTGCTTCTTTTGTCTAGACTCTGTAGCTGGAGCTCTGAGCGGCGGTGCCTCCAGAGTCTCAAGTGATGCTTTTCTTGTACTAGAAAGAAGGTGTTGTGCGACTCTATAGACCGCCCTCCTCCTGCGTGGCCGACAGTAGGCTGTTTGGCTTGAACCAAAACCGGGTTGACCCAGTGACGCTGCCTGTTTTTCTTTGTCATTACACACTAGAAAAAAAGGCAACACATTTTTTATGCACACATGCGCGCATCGGTGTTATTCATTTATCCACTGACCTTTTTGAGTCATCATCAGTCTCCTCATTGTGCGCATTTCCCGCAAAATGGCCTGCAAGGTGCTTTTACAATTACACATACAGCAGGGGACTTCTGGCACAGCAGGAGGGACAGAGTCTGCTGGAAAATCAGTCTTACTAGTGACTGTTTACACACACACACACACACACACACACACACACACACACACACACACACACACACACAAAAACCTTTTCTTCGATTCTGACAATGTAATGTATGTATTTATATGTTTTAACCTTCGTGTACCTGCTTGACACTTTTGATTATTTTTCTTTTTACCCTTTCTATTTATTAAAACTAAAACCTTATCCTTAAACAGTAAACTAAATAAAAGGACTGGACCTACGTCACTCTCCATCCAGTGGCCAATCCTGGAACTGTATTTTTTTTTTTTTACTTTTTGAATTATTTCCAAATCACAGACACCAATTTATTATCGTACACTGACAAATATTGCACACCAGTGTCAACAACCCGTTTCTTTCCTGCAGAAATATCAGGAAATCAAATTTCTCCTGCTGAACGTTGTCCTACCGTAAGATTCATGGAGTTTGTTGGGCCCCTCGGTCTCCTTGGGCCTTGGGGCCTTGGAGCCAGTGCCCCGCTGGCCACAGCCTGGGCCGTTGGCAGGGTTGATGGGAACGGATAATGGCGAAGGCCCTGGATCTCCTGCAGAGTTCCAGCTGTGGCCCGGGTGGTCTCCTGGTGAAGGTGCAGGCTCCTGTGGCCAGGACAGATGTCTGCCCTGGGGCTCCTTGCTTGTGCCGTCCTGCTCGGTTGTTACGCGCTGATACACTTTGCCGGACTTGTCACTGAGCAGCCTCATCATCCCTGTGATCTGTCTCTTGATCTCCATGCCCTCCTCTCCTACCCAAACTACTCACACAAACACAGGAGTGAGATTTTTATAGTTTGTATATGTGAAGAAATATAAGAATCCCTGTGACAGAACGTACCATCGTGAGGAGCAGAGACATTGGATGACCTGTTGGCATCTTTGCAGACAGAACTTGAACTCATTGTTAATGGAGAGTCTACAAGAGAGCAAATAAGGTTTCGTATTTAAATAGCTGCTAAATGGTCGGCACAGATTTAAAGTTTAAAAAGTTGATCGTTTCAGGGTCAGGAATCATGCTATCAGAGGAAGTGTTTTGAGATTGAAGCCTGACTCCAGTCAGAGTCTTTTGTCTCTTCTTTAAGATCAACTTTTTTTCTGCTGGCTCTGACAACTGCTGCTCTACAAAACAAACATGACTGACGGTGATTATTCCCGTTGATGTCACAAGTCACTATTTACTAGTTGGCAGCACATCCTGGATCATTGTTGATCCTTAATTTGAAGGCAACGTGCGCCTAATAAATGTTGCAGGTAGAAAGCTGAAGGTCCCCATGCACACTCCTCCATCCCCTGTGAAAACGACCACCTGTGGGTGATGACAAGAGGAAAAGGAAAGAGAGGTGGCCTCCGCTGGTGCATCTATAGCTTCAGGGGGGGAAAAGTCAGGACGAGCAGATTGCTGCATGAAAACGAGCCATGACTTCATCTGGGACGAGGCGTTGGTAGTGGCATATGTATTTTCACTTTCATCAATTGAGTCAGCTGATGGAGGTGCACGCTGTAGGCATTGTCTTCGGCTGTGGCTTTTGTTTACAGAGTCGCCTGTGTTGGCACACAGCGCCAGACAAACACCCAGACGCAGACGCGCGTCTTGCAGCGTCCTGCGTGTATTCTCCGCAGCCTACCTTCGTCCGTGACCAGTTTAAAGCTCTGCGACTTCCTTCTTCTCTTCCTTTCTCCAAACTCCATCTTCAGAGGAAATGTAGCCTCTCCGGCGGGGTCGATCACTCCTCAGACAGACGGAACCGGTGATGCGCTCAGCAAAATCATTGTTCGTCTGCCTTATTAATCAGTTCAATTTCTGCTCAGCTCGCTCTGCACATTCTGTCGTCACGCTACATTTGCAACGCGTTATTCTCAAATCCATCCAAAAATGGAATTTGTGCTCGGCTCTAGTTCCCTGCGCGACGTCGCCTCTTCCTTCCCGTCATGTAAATAAATTAATGACTTTAGTATAGAAAAAAACCAAAAGCCGTCACATATCCCTTTGCGCCACCTGATGGTATATTCTACTCAGAAAGGTCGAATAAGCTTCCAGACAACCAGACAACCCACAGGGCTGGGAAGTCAAGCTAAGGGATGCTAGATTGCAACTTTAACAGGAAAACTTACCATGATTATACATATATATTACATTTATTATTTTGAATCATACAATTTTCATCATTAATATTATCATTTTTCGTTAAATCTACTCCATTTTACAGAGGTAGTGTTAATGGATAAGTGGTGCAATGGTGCGTTTTGTCCTTTTTGCCAGTTAATATGAGGTGATTGGTCTGGTGATCAAGCTCTCCATTACACGGTTTTCTGTTGGAAAAGGGAGGATCGTTCTTGCAAACAGGAAAAAAAACCCCCATAATGTCACGCACAAGTTTAAAGTTAAAATGTATAAAATCTAAGAAAAGAAGTTTCCACTCGGGTGATTTGGGTAAATATTGAGTTTAATTTTTAAATAAAACTACAGTATTCGGAAGTACTTTCTTCAGTATTCATTTATTCAAAACAATTTATGGATGACCCAAGAAAACAATGCGATGGCCGGGAATCGAACCCGGGTCAACTGCTTGGAAGGCAGCTATGCTAACCACTATACCACCATCGCGATGACACTGCCACGTACACATAAAAAACCCTGCTCCCACACTTTTAACAAATTTTATAGGCGGGTGTGCTCCAGTCCACTAGGGGGCGGTAATGACGACTAAAATGGTTTGTTCAACGAAGAAGTAAAAAAGAAAGCGAAGAAGAAGCGCGTTTAACTTCCGGTTCATGCGTCCGATTTGCAGTTGTATAATAACACTGGGCTGTTCAGCGCTAGCGATTATTTGTTGAGTTAAACGTGTAATATTTATAGTTACACACTGAAATGGATATTCTAAAAGCCGAAATTGAGAGGAAAAGGAAACACCTTGAAGAAAAAGAGCTTGTCGGTGTGAGTAAATGATAAGATGAACGTGTTTGTTAGGGTGTCGTAGCTGCCTTTTTAGAATCATCGGTACCTGACTGCTAAAATAGTACAAATCGGAACGTCTTCTAGCCAAAGCTAAACTTAAACTATTGGCTTATAACTTTTTTTTGCTGCAGATACATAGATTTACAAAGTAGGTGTGCAGTCATAATATTTTGGTTTACCACGACAAAATCTAATGTGACCATGTAGCCTTGTTAAAAAGATTGACGCTGATGATTTGGTTAAAAGAGACACAAAGAGACATACATGTGTGCTCGTAATTTGCGTTTATGTTGCTAAACATTCAAATTACTCTTAAATAAATCTTACAGCACCAAAAAGTACCGTATTTTCACGACGATAAGGCGCACTTAAAAGTCATACATTTTCTCCAAAATGTGCGGCGCCCTATGGTGCAGTACGCCTAATGTGTTGTTGTAAGGCGGACGTAGTTGAGGACACCATGAGAACCATGAGAGCGTTAAAGGGGGAAGTGTGGGCGTGAATTGTATCTAAATATGTGTTGTTGTAAGGCGGACGTAGTTGAGGACACCATGAGAACGTTAAAGGGGGAAGTGTGGGCGTGGCTTGTATCTAACAGGACACCATGAGAACGTTAAAGGGAGAAGTGTGGGCGTGGCTTGTATCTAACAGGACACCATGAGAACGTTAAAGGGAGAAGTGTGGGCGTGGCTTGTATCTAAAGGACACCGGTGCCGGTGTGAGCGTGATGCTGAACATCGGTGTTTTAGCGACCCTGAAACCGGCAGAGACGCTGATGAAGCCCAGTTTAACCTGGAGGCGATCAGCTACGAGGAGGAACGTGGGAATCGAGCAGCCGCCAGAGGATTTAAGATCCATGAATCACAACCAAACTCAGTTTTTCTCCCGCTGCCTTCTTAAAAACACACACTTGCAGCCATGTTTCACCGGTGTGTTTCACCGTGCCCGCGCCCTATGAACCGGGGCGCCTGATGTCTATGTTAAATACAGAAAAAGCACCGTAACTGAAACCGCCCTATGACCCAGTGCGCCCTGTGGTCGTGAAAACACGGTATCTAAACTGGTAAATAAGTATTGTTCTGACACCCAACTGTTGGAATATAAACTCGACTAATTTGTGACTTGTCTTTTCTTTCAGGACTCTAGAAAGTTTTTCAAACGGGCTGATCTTGTACGCAAGGAACAAGAAGAATACTTTCAAAGATGTGGATACAAGGTTTGTGCCACATGTAGACCGAAGGTCATTTTTTACCATATTAGTGTCTAAAAACTGCTTACAATTTATCCAGGAATCATAATCCATTGATTGGGATTATATGAGTGTTTGTGTTTACTGTGCTGTTTTTCCAAACCTGCCTCTGCTGCCTGCATCTGTAGGTTCAGAGAGAGACTTCTGAGAGCCAGGTATGGGATGCACGGTGAAAATCCCTGACTGGATGCATGATGAAAGGACAAAAGCCGGTCCCAAAGCCTTCTCTTTCCTTGACACCCTTCCTGAAATTCCATTTTAGTGACCCTTATAATGGAATTATGGTGGAAATAGCCCTCTAGTTTTAAAATTCAAGATAACCTCTCTAAACACCAACAGGGAATATATTAAAACTCTAACAGGCACTACATTATGTCTAACAGCAAGGGAGCAAGGAAAAGAAAGTGACACCGCAGTGAGACAAATATGACATGATGTGGTTATTGGCATGGAAAACTGAAATATAAGTCTTCAGTGCAATAATGTGATTTAAGACTCTTGTCGTTGGATTTGTTGTTTTGCACATGATCAGTCATTTGTTGTTTAAAGCAACCACAGTTATTCTGCAGCTCTGTCTTGCTCATTTTCTGTGTTTGTTGTTTAATGTTTGAAGAATAGAAGTCTGAAAAATTCCAAATTTGGTAGAACTAAATTTATTCTGCTTTTCCCAAGAATTTGAAAGGTCAATATTCATTTTAAATAATGTAAATGCATCAAATTAAAGGCTGCTATTTTTTGAAAGCCTTTTTGTTTGGACTATCATGTAGCTTTTGTTCCATTTAGATTGTGCTTTGTGGAGCACAATCTAAATGTAGTGCATGTGCCTTTGGAAGCATGATTGCATACTTTACAATTCATAGTTTTTATTTGCTGTTAAGCCTTTTACAATGCTGTAATAAAGGTATGCTGAAGACATTCCGTCAAATTTCACAAAACTGAAATGAAGATGAAAAACATAGCGGCTGGTATGCTGGATTTGTTGTGAACTGTGAAGATCTGCAGGTATGAAAGGTGATTGTGTTTGATCTGATAGGTCATCAATCACACGGAGATTTTGTAAATATTCTGCGGATCCATTTGTAACATTTCAACAATTTTGCTGTGCTTGTTTTCACTTCACCTTGAAGCTTGATCAGAAGGAGGAAAATGAGCCATCCACGTCGTCTAACCCCGTGTTAGAGCTGGAACTGACAGAGGAGAAGCTGCCGATGACCCTGTCACGGCAGGAGGTGGGTGGAGATAGATATCATTTCCCTTTTTCCTTTTTTCCCCTTGCTTTTTAATGAAGCTGTGTGGGGTTTTTTTTTTATAGGTAATCCGCCGTCTCAGAGAACGAGGGGAACCGATCCGACTCTTTGCAGAGTCTGACTATGATGCCTTCCAGAGACTCAGAAAGATTGAGATTCTCACCCCAGAAGTAAACAAGGTACAGTTACAAGTTTGCTTAGTGACCTTGTGTGTTTGGGGTTTTTCTGGTTCCTTTGCTGTGGGTCTTTGAAGCTTACGGTGTGGTGGATGTTCTGGTGCTTTCTTCTGGCCACAGGGTTTGAGGAATGACCTGAAAGCAGCCATGGACAAGATTGACCAACAGTACCTGAACGAGATAGTTGGAGGAGCGGAGTCAGGAGACGTGGACTCCCAACACGACCTGAAAGTACATGAAGAAAACACCACCATCGAAGAGTTGGAGGTATGTTTCTCTGCCATGATCAAGAATTATTGATTGACTAATATTAAAAGCAACACTGTAAATGTATCATACTTTTACCTTCCTAAATCAAAAACTGTTTATGATCAAAACTGTCTTTTAGGCTCTTGGCAAAACTCTGGGCAGAGGAAATGATGATAGGGACCAGGAAATTATTCACAAAGTTCTAAGAGTAAGACGACACAATCAGCAATATCTGCCTTATACTGCAAAGAAGAGATGATAGAATGTGTGTTTTAGTACCTAAGAAAGTTTCTCATTCATAATTTGTTCAGTGTTTGTTCCGTTTCTTGTCATATTTTAATCTACATTTGCTTGTTTTGTAGTTTCTTCTTGGCGTTTGGGCCAAAGATCTCAACAGCCGAGAGGATCACGTGAAGCGAGGTGTGCAGGGCAAACTGGCCAGTGCAACTCACTCGCAGACCGAGTCTTACCTTAGACCGCTTTTCAGAAAGCTCAAAAAGAAGGTAGTTATTGTGGAATTGTGAAAACATTGTAAATTAAGTTATTTCTACACTGTGATAGTTTAACCTCGCCTGCCTCTTATTTCTCACAGAGTTTACCAGCTGACATCAAAGAGTCAATCACAGACATCATTAAATTCATGTTAGAGAGAGAATATGTGAAGGTTTGTTTGTATTTTGTGCTCTTGTTTCTGCCCTCCTGTCGTCCCATTGTTTTAACCCTTTTGCTGTTATTTCGGTTTTTCTTAGGCTAATGACGCCTATCTGCAGATGGCCATCGGTAATGCTCCCTGGCCTATTGGTGTGACAATGGTGGGTATCCATGCTCGTACTGGCCGAGAAAAGATCTTCTCCAAACACGTGGCTCACGTTCTAAATGATGAAACTCAAAGGAAATACATCCAGGTGAGAGCCTAAATGGCTACTGCAGTATTCAAATTTGTCCAAGCACTGCTGTTTCAGATGCTTTTACCCTTTTCACATTTGGTAATGTTGCAGCCCCGGCAATGTTTTTTGACAAATATTTCAAGTTAATCCAACAGTTGTTTAACAATTCGGATGCAATGAAGATAGGAAAGTTAAATTTCCCTTCAGCAGGTGGGTTCTGCTCACGGTTTCATCGGTGGGTCCTTGCTATCCCTCCTCTCTTTCTGTCTTCTTCAGGGGCTGAAGAGGCTCATGACTATCTGTCAGAAGCACTTTGAAACGGATCCCTCCAAGTGTGTGGAGTACAATGCTCTTTAAGTCCAGGGAAAAAGGCACAGGAACATCTGCCGGGGCAAATCTGTCAGGAAGAGGAGCCCGTGGGAGTCTCATCGGAATACATCTAATTAGGAATGCACTCTGAAAATAAGGCCAATAAATTCATCAAGGTATTTTTACAGGCTTCAGGTGTGTGTGCCACCTATATATACAGTCCTAGATGTAACAGTCTTCCTTCTTCCATTTGTGCTTTAATTACCGGTAATGTGCTTCTCAGGTCCTACAGTAGTCTCCAAAATGACTTTGGGTCAATCCTTTTTTTAAAAGTTTAATTTACGTAAAGTGTTGTTGGCTGTCAAATCCAAGTTTGTAAGTTTTATTACAATAAAGAGATGTGGCGTTGTTGACATTTAAGTTTTCTTCTGGTATTGTTTTCATCATAGAGAAATAAACGCTCGTTTCTAACACAATGCCTGCGTTTTCTGTTCGGTGTTTCTGCTAAACTGCTGATTACGCCTGACGTGATATATAAAGCTGGATTTACAGGCTGTTGCTCCGCTCCCTGTTCTATATCGAGAGCCTGCGCTGCACCGGCTGGCTGCAGATGAAAACCTGCCAGTATTTTATTAGGACAGAAACCTCCAACATCACCAGCTGAGCTTATTACGTTGAGTAACCATAGTGACCTGGGCTGTTCCTTGGCGGGGCTTGCGACCCGTGCTCCACAGCCTGGTCCCACGTCAGCAGTGGCAGCCGGTGAGATCCCAGCGTGTCACCGCTGGACAGGTCCACAGCGAGCGCCATTTCCCTGTCTCACACGTTTGAGCTGCCGGGATAACGCCTTTCTTTCTTTAATGTATGAAGGTGTAGCAGTGCTCAGTCTGAGTTCCTGGGCCCTCTCGCCCTCTGAGTCACGCGCTGTCTCTCTTTGTCCTTGTAATCAAATCTGAATTTGCTAATTTTATGTTTTATAACCTGCAGAATAATCAGCGGCCTTCGTCTTAGCAACGCCCCTGTTCAGGATGTAGATAAGCAGATTTCATATCGCCTGAACTCCCAACAGTCAGCCGCTGTGCTGCCTGCTCGGGCACCGTTTGTTATTCCTCTAATGATCATCTTCCCATCACCGACTGTAAGATGTGGGCAAACTAATGGAAAAGACTGGCCTGTGTGGCCCTTTTGTTCCCCCTCCTGTCAGTGTAAGACGGCATGGATCCGCTCAGAGCCATTTGGGCATTCACGTCCCCAGCAAGCCCCCGTGGAAGGACTCTGTTGCCCCTGTGTGGCAGCATATATTAGCATGCCAATGAAAGTTTAAATCAAAGCAAACGTGCTGCCTAATTGTTTTCTCTGCTGCTCCTCCATGAATCATTTACCAATAAGGTTTTTCATTGAGCTCATGTCCATAAACCAGGAACATGGGTTTGTGTCTCCTACACACTGCGGGGTTCTTTTCTCTGCAGGCTGCTGACCTTTTAGATAAACTCTTACAAAGATTTAGATACACTCTTACTTTTTTCCCTCATTTTCTTTCAGTGTGTGACCAATAAAAATATCTCTGCTCTCTTCTGTGTTTTCAGGTGATCCCTCCGTTGATTTCTATGGGAAAGTGCCTCATCTGTGTATTTACCTGCTGGCTGGCAGATCTTGGCTGTAATTAGAGCCTCGTTTCTCTTTTCATTTGGCCCAGCCTGATGGGCTGATTGTTGCCAGGCACCTGCAGAGGTGGAAACCAATTACCGGAGCAGACACGGCTTATGGCAGCGTGTCTCCGTCTCTCTGGGAGCCTGCATGATTGCAGTCTGGAACCTCGCTATCTCTCCCACCGTCGTCATGTAAAGAAGATTCCACAGTTTATGTGGAATAATGACATAATGATGAGTAAACAGGCTACAGTTGAAGAAGTGAAGTAAAAGGGTTTGTTATGAAAGCATTACGCCGATGTGTCCATTAAAGCCTTTACAGTCACAACCTAGAACGTGTCTGCTCTCCAGCAGGAGGAGCTGGAAGTGAAAACTCAACAGTTTGGCAGAAGAACCTGCAGCAGGAGTCCAGAACCTGCAGCAGGAGTCCAGAACCTGCACCAGGAGTCCAGAACCTGCAGCAGGAGTCCAGAACCTGCAGGCTGCTGCTGCTGGCTGCTACACAGAG
>CAAE01015035.1:85794-103639 GCA_000180735.1 Tetraodon nigroviridis | reverse complement strand
GAGAGAGAGAGAGAGAGAGAGAGAGAGAGAGAGAGAGAGAGAGAGAGAGAGAGAGAGAGAGAGAGAGAGAGAGAGAGAGAGAGAGAGAGAGAGAGAGAGAGAGAGAGAGAGAGAGAGAGAGAGAGAGAGAGAGAGAGAGAGAGAGAGAGAGAGAGAGAGAGAGAGAGAGAGAGAGAGAGAGAGAGAGAGAGAGAGAGACCCCGAGAGAGAGAGAGGGAGGGAGAGGGAGGGAGGGAGCAGGGAGGCGCCAAAGACGCGTGTGGCAGCCGGTGAGTTTGTGCGCATAAATGTGAAAACCTGGCTCTACCTCCTGAGCTGTGTTGGGCGTCCGTCCTCTTCAGCCATCCAGGGGGGCTCAGGCTGCTCCGTCTCGCTCCCGGACCCCCGCTGTGCCGGCAGTATGGAGAGACTTGAGGGTGGAAACGCTGGAGTTGGCGACGCCGGGGAGGAGGCGGAGGAGAGGCGCGGCGCACTCGCCTATGACACGGTCCTGAGCACCCTGGTGGCGGTGGTCGTGTACGTGGCGCTCAAAGCGAGCCTGGACGTGGTCAGGCAGTGGCGGGCCAGGATCCCGGTGCTCATCGTGGGTTCGGGACCGGTGGGGCTGACGGCCGCCCTGGTCGCTGTCCGCTCGGGGAAGGTGCTGAAACTGACCGTGCTGGATGAGCGGTACCGGAGCGCCCTGCTGTGCCGCCCCCAACAGATCGCGCTGGATCCCCGCAGCGTGAAGTTCCTGCTCGGACTCGGGGTGGACTTCGACAACATGGAGGGGTGCTGGCACGACGAGCATTTCTTCACCCGCATCGGCGTGTTCCAGGAGTACCTGCTGAGCATCCTGGAGCAGATGAAGCAGAAGGTGGACGTCAGGGTGCAGCTGGGGACCAAGGTGAGCCCGGGGGTTTACTCAGGGGTGCAACTAGCTCGCCTCTCAGAAACGTGCAGGATTCCACAGCTGCATCCTCAGTGGAAAGAACCTGTTTCAATCTGACCTCAGATCTGAGGAGAACCTTCACCAGGAAAAGGTTTGAGACCAGGAAGGGGGGGGGGGGGGGGGGAATCATTTGTAATTTAACTTTTCAAATAATATTAATGAAAACATTATTGAACAGAATGTGTAAATATTTTATTTGTGATCTAACACCCTTGACTGTGCTGCTCATTTGCAGGGCTATATAAAAAAAAACAATCAGGCATGTGTTTTTAGAACTAAAAAAAGGGTAAAAAAGGGTATTTTCCCCCAACAAACCGTGGCCTGCTTTACCAAAGTTGGTTAAACTCAAGCTGGGACCTCAAAAAGGGTTTGTCTGAGATGTGCTCCACATACAACCAAGGATTACATGTTCACTGAATATTTGTGTCATGGCTGGAAGCCAGCGATGACGCCAGGGCTTTCGTATTCAGGTTGAAGCTCGTGTGGATGTTGTGAATCTGCTGTGAGCGTCTCTTTTTATTCCTCCCACAACAGACCTAAAAGAGTGTAACCGTGGTACTGGTGTGTCCAGGCTTCACGCAGGGTTCTTCTTTCTCTCTTTTTCGTCATGTCCAGTGTAATTCCTCTCGGCAGCCCCTCGCTGCCGCGCCGGCCCCCGCACGCTAAAGAGAAGGTCAAGAGGGTCCTCGACCGCAGCAGACCTCACTTTTGTTTAGACTTGATTAGGGAACGCCGTGTGTAATGACTCGCCCTCTTTGTCATTGCTTCAAATATTCGCAAAAGCAGCACCTAAATTGCTTTTTCGTGCTGTCTTAAGGGTTAAACATTGATCTCTTAGACACTAAACTAGTTTTTCTGTCTGAAGGCTATTTTGTTCTTTGCTGTGGGGCTGTCACTCTTTTTTAATGCCTTCTGCATTACTCTTCTCTTTTGCAAAAGCAGCAATTATTTCAAAATGCTGAGCGATTGGCTGTTGTCGAGGAAAGCTGATATACGCAGCACCTTTCAAAGGCTTCTGTGCATGTTTTAAAACGGTAGTATAGAAAGTGAACTACCTGTTTTGCTAGTTTAAAGAGAGAAAAAACACATTTTTTTTTACTAAAGATTGTGTTTAACACCAAATAGTACAAGCTAAGTAAAATAAATGGATAAACATAAAGTATGTGAAAGTGACGGTTTCCCCCTGTGTTTTACCTGTCAGTTCACAGACGAATACCTGCGGCAGATCCCGCGCAGCCAGTGGCCCCGCGTGATCGTGGTGGCGGACGGCTCCTGTGGCGACTCCTGCTCGGTGCTGGGAATCAGCTCGGAGTACACGGTGGAGTCCTGCCATGCCTACGGAGCCAACGCCACCATAGAGAGGCTAGATCAGAGACAGGTCCTCACACACACACACACACACACACACACACACTGTAGCTATCAGGTTACTGTTTGTGCAAGGCTGGAACGCCACACAAATGGGAGTTTGCATCTGTGATGGGTTATTTAACCTTAAAGACTGGTGCAGACACTGGTGCAAACTTCAACCAGGCCTGCTGAGGATGACTAAGCCTGTGATCTAAAAACCTCAGCACCATTTACTCTAACATTCACCAAAGGTCACCGGATGGACCCAGGAGAGATGACTCACAGGTTTCCAGGGAACCCATGGGAGGCTCAGTAGTGTCTAAAAAAGTTGTTTTTACAAAGTCTCTCAGTTCCTATGGTGGGACCAGCAGTCTATGGAGTGAGACGGCCTGAGCGTCTGAGGCATGCAGAGTTCCTCTGCATGCTGGTTGGCAGAAAGGAGATTAAAAAGTCTAGAGGGAAGAGTCAGCTCCCTAAAATAAAACACAGCAGTAATCCAACATCTACGCAGGCCAATGGCCTTTCCAGAAAATCGTCAAACATCATTTGGAGACAACTAAACCTGTTGTTTTACACAGCCACCACCGCTCACATCAGGTTTTCTTTATGCTCTGCGTGGCTGTCTTTAATTTCCCCTGTTCTCTGTGGCCGTTTCCTGCCCTGATCGAATTTAGCTCCCAGGATGTGGCTGATCCCTCCCTTCCTCACCCAGTTGACGGCATCAGCGTTAGCTGCACAGGCTGCTGCCCACCTTCCCGACACCGTTTATGTCACTGAAAAACAAATGGATCAATTCAGGCTTGAGGGAAAGCCAGGGGTCACCGGGACAATGACGCACACACACACACACACACACACACACACACACACACACACACACACACACACACACACACACACACTCAGACTAGTTAGCTCTGAACCTGGTTTGCTCCTCCTCCCCTGACTCCAGGTGCCCACTCCCGAGATCCGAGCCCACAGCCTCTACTTTGACCTGTCTGCCTACGGAGTGGAGGCCCTCCGAGAGCACCGCAATCACACCGCAGAACCCGGCTTCCACCTGAAGATCTACGGCACTTTCAGGAACCGCTACATGGCCCTGGTCTGCCCCGCGTCGGACAGCAAGATGGTCCGCTTCCTCAGACATACGGCAAATTCCTCAGTGAGTCCGCTGTCCTTCTTTGGAGCTACGCTGCACAGTCACCAATCATGTGCGCCACTTGAGCTGTTCTCACCATCTCATCTAAATGCCCCAGATTGTTTGCTTTTGTTTGGTTTCCAGGTTACCTAAAAGAATAAATATTGAGGACATGTCAGAACAGATGGCACATTTCAGTAAATGTAAGGTGTTTGGATCCAGTAACAGCCTGCCAGTTTCAGCTCCTTCAGTGTGATATTAGCTTCGCTCAAGCAGCAAATAGCCTGTAACAGCATCCTGGTGGGGGTCCATTAGCCAGGGGCCTGAGAGCAGCAGAGTTTGAGAAAACGGGCAAGTGAGTAGAAATCACTTCTGAGTGTGTGCAGAGGCCATCTGTACATCTGTTAAACAAACAAACAACAGATACTCCCCCACATGTGCGCGGGGGAGGGAGCTGACAAGTGTTTTGACATTTCCAGTCTGTAAACATTGGTGCGATCGCTCGCGCCCTGCAGCCGTGCAGGTATAGAGCGACGCTGACCATCCTTGAAGAGCCTGTTGCTATGTGGGCGGCCTTTCAGATGCCCTGTTACTTGGTAACAGACGACCACGCAAGTATGGGTTGAAGGAGAGCAGATCCGAACAGAGGGAACGAATGAAGCGGAACGAGGCTCATTATTCAGTGCCTATTTCCAGCTCCGTGTCTTTAAAGGTCGAGTGTGTCTGATATATGATATACTGTATATATATATAAACCTCTGGACTGGAAATACAGATCAAATCCCCTTTGTTCACCAGTAGGCATGCTTGTTTTTCTACCTGAATAAGTAGAATTTGAGCATGAATTTATCAATCTCTACCACAAGGTGTCACTAAAGCTTACACGCAACCTTTAAAGTAGATCTGCGGATTTCTTGTTTTCCGCCCTGAAGGTCATGAAGAACATCTTCCACCACTCCTTCAACGCCTACAAAACGGACATCGAGCCTCGCCTCAACGACGTGACGCTGCACAGCATGCAGTGCAGCCGGCGGCTTTTCGAGATTCAGCTGTCGCACCGGCGCGTCAGTGCCGCCTACATTGAGGGGGACAACGTGGCGGTGACGGTGGAGGGCGAGGCCGCCTACGTCCTCAACTTTGACACAGGTTAGCATCTCCACCTGTGCTGGTAGGCGAGGATCTTCTCCGCAGACAGGAGGCTCCACTCTGTGCCCTCACCTCACTTTCAGAGTATCGCTTCAGTTGCCAGAGAGCCATTACCAGAGCCTGAGCTGAGAGGAGGCCCCGAGGAAGAGGCCCTGAGGAAGACTTTGGAACAGAATGAATCACTTTTAAATGTGTGCACTGTTGTCTGCTAATGGGTGTGTGACTCAGTACTGCACCCACAGACCCTTCGGCTGATGCGTTCCTGGTTTTGTCACCATTTTTATACACTACCTATGCTTTTCTAAATATCTTTATTTTGCAGGCATGCATGATGTGCATGATTCACATGCACACATATCTGTGTCCTCCAGGTTGCGGGGTGAATCTTGGAATGCGCGGTCTGGAATCCATGGGGAAGTTTATCTACAGGACAGCCACCGCCGTGGACCAGAACGACATACTGGAAGCGCTGTCAGCCAAGATGCAGCACTCCCGACAGGTGGCGGAGGCCTTCACACACTCGGGCCTGGCGGAGTCCATGCACGAATGGAGCCGCGCTGGGGGCGGCGCGTCCCCTAGCGGATAGTAGGTGGGGAGCGAGGATGCTGCTGCAGAGCCCGATCAGTACAGCCTTTTTGTCATTTCAGTCATTACTGGTAAAAATATTCCAGGGCCATTTTGTGTGTCGATGCCTTCTGTAAACTATGGACCAAATGTTTAATTAAATGTAGTTTTGCTGCATCCCAGTGTTTATTTCCTTTTAATACTTTGCTTTACCTTTTATAAAGGGGGAAAGTGTGTGATAATGTCTGTGCTGAAGTATGTTAGCCCTTGTTAACCAAACTCGTGCTATGAGCCTTGAGTCCGTTTGCAACCAATAATAATTTCCTGTCTCAGTCTATCATGATGAATGACCTACAGTTTAAATACCTCTACGGCTAACCCATGTCTGATTTTCCTATAAATGAATTATATCTGCACTACATGATGAACTGTCATTATTTTTAATAAAACAGGGGACAGGCTATGAGCGAAGAATAGAAATATATGAGCAAACTGGGTGTAATGAATCTGTTTGAGGGAGCCTTAGTATGACCATCCTTCAATTTATTTTAATACCTCGACAGAAAATGTCACCAAATCAAAATTTTATAAATTGAGCCTAATATTTTAGAGATCCATATAGGTACAGGAAGATAAATGACACTTGGTAAGGAAGTATTGTGCTTTTTACGGGACCTTCCATGAATCTTTATTACTATTGATTTTTAAATTGTTGTATTTTAATGTGATCATCGTTGGAGTCAAAGAGAAAAAAACGCAGCGGGAAGAAAAGAAATGGTCAGATTTAACATGACAAGCTGTGACACTAACGCACATAATAAACATCCCGCATGACCCTTGACTCCCAACACACTAGTGAAATCCTGTTGTTAAGAGTGAGCAGGGCAGAAGGTATCCTTTCAGGTGGAGGACTGTAACAAGTCTTTGGCACCGGCCTGGACTATTGTTTCACTCCTACCCCAAAAACTGAAGATCCTGAACCACCAAGAGAGAAATGTACTAATGGTCTCCTGAGTTGCATTTGTGCAAATGCTTCATGTCAACACAACATCTATAATGGACAAAAATGACTTTATCCTGCCTAATTAAAAAGATCCCCCCCAGGTTCTGCCCTCCAAGGTCAACAGTCTGGACCTCTGAGTTGGCCCCTGTTGTAGCACAAGCCCTTTCATTAGATTAAACACAATAATGAGAAAATCTTTTATCTTTGCATATAATTAAAGCTGGGATGAAGGACAACTCAATCAATAATGTGGAATGACAGGTTCGTAAATGAATTAGAACTGCCAATGGGGGCTTTGCTGCAATCAATAACAAATGTTAAGCAGAGTCGATGGGTCCTAGTCACAAACATCAGGAATTAACAAACAAGAATATGTGATGCTGCAGGCATGAACTGAGATTTCACTGGATTGGCCTCTGTGTGCATGTGCATGTCTGTGTGTGTGTGTGTGTGTGTGTGTGTGTGTGTGTGGTCGGGGGGAGGGGTGCTAGGATTATTTTAGAAACATTACAATTCAGACATGCATATCATGGATGATTTACCGATCCATTTTATGTGTGTGTGTGTGTCTGTCATGTCAACGTTTGTGTCAACGTCTTCCTGCAATACCACCAGCCAACCACACGGGGGCAGTGCTACACCATTCAAACGGCCTCAGTAGAGTCGGCGCAGAAATATTAAAGGTAGAAAAACAGAGGATAATAGATGACTGCTGGGTCCTGTTCAACCAGCACAAACTACACGAGTTTATGTTTACTAAAGCAGATATACTGCAAAATTTGGTAAAAACTTGTAGCACTGAAAACAACTATTGTGAAGTAAAAGAAAACCAAATGGACTCTCTGAACTTAAAATTGAAGAGAGGAGCCATGACGTGGACAATTACCAATTACAGTTTCAGGGGGTGTCTGAGGTTATGTTTGAGAAGATGGGAAGGGTGTGTGCAAGATCTTCTATTGACAAACCCTCAGTTACTGTCAGATATACAGACAGAAAGTCACTGTCACATGACTGAGGTATTGGCACCTTGTCCGATTGCACAGAGGACCTCTTATGTATGGCTGCCAGCGCAAATTCAGGCCACGTCATCTCTTTAACACACACACACACACACACACACACACACACACACACACACACACACACACACAAAATAGAAGAATAAAACCACTTGCGTTGTTTTGTTTTAGTGCTTTACTGCTACTGCAAATCCATAACTTACCACCCTTTACACTGTTTTTGCATTTGAGAGAGAAAGAAGTGTGAAGCTGGGTTTCAGCATCTGTCGAACAATTATCATTCCCTCTTTCCACCCAGCTCCTCTCTGCCATATCACACTCACACCCAATTTCCCTAAACTGTCACGGCCAATAATTGGCCCTCTCTGTCAGGATGGAAATCAGGCCCGCCGTTCCAACTAAAACACACATGCCTCATCGCCCGGCACCACCCCCTCCCCACCTGCCCTCCTTTCTTCTTCCCGTCTGCACCACCTGGGAAATCACGTCTCTGGATAGAACACAGCCACATCATTTCTATCTCCTGCTCATCCTCCCCCACGTTGGCCAGCGTGTGTACACTTACATGTCTGCATGCATGTCTTTGGATGGGGGAGAGGCTGGGGGGGACGTGGTTTGGGGGGAGGGGGGGTACGCTGTGTGACAGTGGTAGCCTCGGGGCCAGGTTGCTGTTGACAGGGACGGGGGTCTCTGATTTGAGGAGAGCAGTCACAGCAGCGAGCGTGGCTGCCTCCTCGAGTGACACCTCCCTGTTAGTGTGGGAGAGAGTTCGACGTGTGTATGTCTCTGTCTCTATCTCTCTCTCTGTTTCTGTATCTTTATTGATGACGATGGGCATGATGGACTGACTGGCTGCCTGCACTGCCTGGGACAGACAGAAAGTTTCCCTGACGGCCTGAAAGGCCCCGGGCCCCTGGCTGGTGCTTGGACAGAAGAAAAAAAAAAAACCCACAGAAAAAGGGAAAGTTAACAGCCGGTAGCTCCTGAGGTGTGACGCTTGGATGTGGGACACCCATATGCGTGTGTGCGTGTCTCTGTGTGTGTGTCTGTGTGCGTCTCCAGGGAGCAGGCTGTGCAGATCACCATTCCACCTAATCTAATTTCATTAATGTGATCCCCTGTCCATCCCCTGACGGCTTAATAGCCATTATTTGTGGGTCCCTTCAAATAAAGGCTCGGCAGTAAATTGCAGTCTGTGGAAATCGAGATATAAACGCCACCCTGCATTACTGTATAATATCTTTGCCTTTAATTAACTGAAAGCCATGCTGACATTTATTGGATTGCAAGTTACTTGTTAATGGCAATAAATTGTGAAACAAAAAAAGAATCATTGCTTATTTTACATCAATAATTTGTGGACCTTTTGCTAATGGTTATTCATTACTCGCCTGTTGGGGCCGCCATGTTTGCCGAGTTTAAGTGAATGAAGAAGGTAAAGATTTAAGTGGGCAGCTTTTACCTCCACTGCTGGGGAAGACGGAGCTCAGTCGGTCCTGGCTTTGTTGGAATAAATGGCAGCGTTGACCAGGAAGTGGAGTTGTTTACTCGTCTTCATCCGGCTGGTTCACCTTTTGGGAGGAACGCATTCATCATTCACATTCTGGGCTGTTCGTCACAAAATGCCACACATGCAAAAAAAAAAGAGAGGAGTTATTACTCACTATCAATCACACGCCTATTTGGCAAATCATTTTGAAATAGTGTGATTTAAAGACTGCCGGCATAACAGGCAGCAACATATTAGCTGCAAATCACACGATGAAATAAGCTGATGCTTAAATCAAAGCCTTGATTTCTCCAAACTCTGATTAACTCATACTGTGCGCCCGTAGGGCGTGCACGCGCCCTTTATACATCAAAACGTGCGTATTGACGAGCCGGTCGTGGCAAAGTAAGGTTCACGGGCCTCGGTCAAACAGTTGTCAAGAAATCCTCAGAAAACAAAAAAATCTCTCAATCTCTCACTCTCGCAATGCAAATTTTCACAAAAAGCACTGAAACTCGTGTCATTGTGTGACCTCGTAGGTCACACAATGAGACATTTACATCAAAACGTGCCTCTTGGTTTTAAATACCCAAACAATACTTGAAACTCTTTTCTCTCTGACTTTTGCTTTAGTGTGTCAATATTTAGTTGACTTATTCTCAACTTTCCTGACCAACTTTGTCTTCTCTTCATATTTTCCACACTCAAATAATGTGTGTTCCACCGTTTCCACCTTTGAGCGGCTACATTTCCCCGTCGTATGTTTACCTATTTTATCTAATGTATCGTTCAGCCCCAGGAATTTTTCTGTCCCTTTAGCAATTCTTTTTACTTTCTCTGATTTGTGTTTAACTTGGTCTGAGCAGGTAAGAACGTATGCTATCAATAGCATTAGCTCCACCGTCAGCGCACTCGTTTTGTCCGTCTGTTCATATTTTGTTCTCTGGGTTTGGTTCATTTTGTCAGATTAATTCTTCTCTTTTTGCTGCTGTACCTTCTTCACTGCTTCGGCATAACTGATGTTATTTTTTATTATAACCTGCTGGGTCTTAACAGCCTTTTCCCTCACTTTACACCCAGCATCTGTTACTCTGTGCTGCCTTCTACAAGGTTCAGCATTTCGCCTGCTCTTCCTCTCAACACTTTTCTATTCTATGACCTCCTTCACGTGTATAGACTACCTCTGCTTTCCCTTGCAAACAGCTGCTATGTGCCCATATCTCTGGCATTTGTAGCATTTTAACGGGAGCGGGCTATATGGTCTCACCAGGACACTCATACACCCAACTTTTACTTTCTCTGGAGGAACTGGATCCTCCAACTATATACTTTCTATATTATGAATGTTTTGGCCCCAGCTCCCATGTCCAAATCTACACTTATGGTTTTACCTGATCCCCTTTGGCACCAGGAGGTCCTGCTGGTCCAGTGTCACCTTTCACACCCTGCAAAAACACAAGTGTTTACACCTTTTCTGACTCACAAGAAGTTCTTTCAGGCTTATAATAAAACACTGACTGGTGAGCCAGGCTGTCCAGGGTACCCAGAACTTCCAGAAGCACCCTATAGAATGGAGAGAAATGTTAGACAGGAATAAACAGCACTTCAGTGCTGTCAAGCAGGGAGGACTTACTGATTCTCCCTTCTGACCACTGTTCCCTGGACTCCCACGTTCACCCTTCAGGCCCTGACACACACATGCAGACAGTTGATTAGTGCACATATCAGTGGAGAGGCCTGTCCATCTAGTAACTTTCAGACTGCTCAGAGTTCCATATTTTCTTTCCTAATAAGGCTCTAGGAGGAACATACAGGCATTCCAGGTGGTCCCATGGATCCGGGGTACCCACTGGTCCCTGGAAGGCCCTGAGGGAAAGATAAGAGAAATCTATCAAACAGAAAATGCTTTTATTTCTTTCCAAGACACGGTTCTGAGGACTTTGATTGGCAGCCACTTACCTGCTCACCCTTCATCCCAGGGAGGCCGTGTGACCCTTGCTCGCCCGACTGACCCTGTGGAGCAGAGGGGCTCATCCTCTCTAGGACCAAACCAAAACGAGCGAGCGAGCGTCCAAACACGAGCAACTAACTTAAACAAACACAGACAACGACAGTCACAGTCAATGATCCAGCAGCGCTGGAAGCCTCCCTAAAAACCCAGCTGATGAGCTGATTGATGTCAGCTGTGCTGCTGCTGGATCCTGGGGACCTGGGCCCTCTGCCTTACCAGCAGAGGGCCCCACAACCGGATGCAGGGGAGGGCCAGCAAGCTGAGCCCTGACAGGGAGGGGCCGCTCTGTGTGTGGTGGAGGCGCACAGTTACAATTTCTCCGGAATTGTCTAGTTTATTAATTAAACTTCTACGCATTCCAGCAGAACTGTTATAATTATAAAACAATTCATCAGAGCTAAATCCATTCATCATTTTATATCTTTCCTACATTTTTATTCTGTTTTACCTTTTGATATGTCACGTGCAGAACTGCTGCAGAATTAGTTTTATTAAAAAACAACTCCAGTGGGGGGAAAAAGAATGTAAATGTCTGACTAAGGTATTTGCGTTGACATGGCAACATACTGTACATGGCTGTACAGCACGCGGCCGCTTTTGTTTGCTCTCACAATTCCTGGGCAGTGAAGGCAGCGCTTTCCCTCTGCAGTGCCGCTGTGTGTGTGTGTGTGTGTCACTGCTGCGACCAGCTTGCTGCTGGAGAGAACATATTCCCCGCCACGGCGGGCACCCGTCGCAGAGGCGGGTGGCCCTCGTCAGGCGCTGCCACTTGCTGGTTGCTGGCACTGATCTGGCTGGGAAGGGACGGAGATCTGACAGCCCTGCCACAAAAATCAGGCCCCTCAGATGCTTGGAAAAGAGACTGGCTGCCCCCCACCCCTACCCCCACCTCGCACAAGCACAGGACGCACAAAGTCAAAAAGAGCAGTCGGCCAGAGTGCAAGCGTGCAGTTACAGCCTGTCAGCACGGATCTGCCGGCCGGCTCTCAGCGTGTGCACGGTGATCGGGAAGGAGGAGAAGTGGTGGAATGGTGCGGGGGTGGGGCGAGGGTGAACCCGTGGTTTAAACGATGGGGACGTGAGCAGAGAGGCTCGCTCACACGCTGACCCCTGTGCCCCCGTGTGCTCTCGAACCGGCGTAACCTCTCCACATCTTTGCCCGTGGGCGAAGGGCCGCGTCATCCCTCCTCCTGCATCAGCCGCTGTCTCCCGCTTGTGGATATGACCAGAGACAGGCTCCGAGAGAGACGTCCCTCTCGCTGATATCACGCCGCGTCCCTCACACACTCTTCTCAAATACCTCCAGCTCACCCCCATCTCCCCCCAATCAACCGGTGAATGAGCAACTGTGACAGGAGAAAAGAGAGACAGAGAGAAACAGAATGGGAAAAAAGGGGGGAGGGGAAAAAAGCCTTGTTTATTTTGCAAGGCTGACAGAAAACTCTCAGAAATGCTGAGTTGGAACCGCGTTGAGTAGCGCAGACCGTGACTTTTTCGGGGGAAACAACCTGCTTTGGTAAACTTGGAATGACTTTGGAGCGCTCTGGACGTTCCCCGTGTTGGAATGTCAGGAGGGACGTGCTCGTCAGCAGTTCACGCGTGCCCTTTAGAGCTGCTCACAAACCATCTGAAACGACAGGTCAGCCAGTAAATTTCAGACGTCCAAAAGTCTGTCATAGCGAATCAGATTTAAACTTTCAGTCTGGAGCTAAAACCTTCGCTTGTTTGTTGCTGTGAGATGATTTAAGTCTAAACTGTCAATAATTTGGAGAAAATACGAGGCATTTTAACTGTTTCTGCCCTGGTTGGAGGCGTTTATAGGCTTTTACCAAAGCAGAGGTGATAAAGTCAAAAAATTGCAATGATTTCTGAAAGGAGGGAGCTGGCCTCCCCAGCTCCTATGAGTGTCTGGGGCTATCCAGTAGGGTTGGGTGGGACTCAAGGACTCTGACCACGCTGTCTAGCTACTGGGGCTTGAACGAGAAACTGTCTGATTCCAGGCAAAACAACAAAAGAGGTCAGCTGCACCCCAGATGGGACTCGAACCCACAATCCCTGGCTTAGGAGGCCAGTGCCTTATCCATTAGGCCACTGGGGCTTCTGTAGTGATGGCTGGACATGACACACACGTGTGACCAAGGACTAAACGGCAGCTTTGAGAATAAATTGAGTCCACACACCAACCACCACAAACCAAGCACATGGATGCAGCCTCTATCGCAGCTGGACCACGTGCTGAAATGACTGGAAACTTGGACACTTTTAGGTGTTTTAAAAGCAACGGCTGATAGCCAGTGATTTAGCAACAAAGCCAATCCCTGATTAGCTGACTTAGAAGTGAAGACGGGGATTAAATCAACCATCTTGTGGCAGATTGTAAAAAGAGCTTTAAAAACAGTCTTCTTTTCATGGCTCTTTGGCTTATCTAGAATTATCTGCACTTCCTTTACATAATATTATCTCAACCTCTGTTAACAGAAGAGGGAATAAATCTTATCAGCCATCTGTCAGGTGCATTTACCAAATGATCAATTTCAATCAGAAGAAATTAGGGGAGTGCTTGCTGTAGCCTATTTGACAAATAGATCATTGGCCTGGTTTACCTCTGACCCCAGCGCGACACTTTGTTGGACTTTAATCTCTTTAGAATTATTGAAGCTTCCAATTAGCCAAATGACACAGTTAAGAAACACGTGGCTAATACGGAGGGATGGAGCCGCCCGCGCTCTCACTGCTGAGTGGGGGCACGGCTGGAAAGAGCAGGTGATGGAAGAGCATCACTGCTGAACGGTGCTACACACACTCCTGAACACACAGAAAATAATCATTTAGCATTTTCTCTGGTCATCTTCAATAGCTGGGGAATGAGGAAGTAGAAAGGTACTGATTCACACAGCCTTTGAATCAGCACACACACACACACACACACACACACACAAGATGGCTATGTTATGTGTGGATCTGTACATGAATGTTTAGATTGCAGTGTTCCCCTTGGTTTTGTCCACATGGTGGATTTGTTATTGGATTTAAATGAACTCTAAAGTGAAACAAGAGTTTTTCTGGCACTTTCTGATTCGCAGCCCCCCGCTGACATATCCTGGTAGATCCAAGCGAATGAATATCTAATTAAGCTTTGGCAGAGACCCCATCATTACTTAGTGCCACATTTAATTCTACCAGCCTGTTCCTGGGGTATAAACCTGTTGGTGATTTAATGAAGAAGAAGAAAAAGAAGAAGCATAAGCAGAAAAAAGATTTCTCCCTTCGAAACGATAAACCACCTCAGGTCAGTGTAACATTTGACTTAAATTAAAAAGATACACTGAGATTTAAAGAATCTGACCACAAAGGTGTGCAAATATTCTCTCAGAGTGCATAAAACCCAAACCGTAAATTTTAACTTGCTGAAAACACAATGCTGAATTTCCACACAAGGACACACACGTTTGCCCCCACAGCCAATGAGTTAGCCGTCCACGCTCTAATCGCTACATGCGCCGTGACAGGAAGAAGTCAAGAGTCCTGACCTGTGATGATGGCCGGGGTGACAGATGTCATGTCAACTTTGTAACAGCTTTGTTTAAATGACGGAGCAAGTCGGCACGCGTGCACGCGGGGGCTGCTGATGAACGAGCGCCGGATCACTGTCACACGATTCTCATCTGCCTCTGATGCAACGCGCTGTAACGACTTCTGATCTGTCCGTCACTCAACGCAGACAACGCCATGTCCTGTCCATGCAAACGCTGCACATTGTGATCATTAACGGAATGACACCTCTCAGCTAACAGTGACCTCTTGCCACAGCCCATTAAAATAAAGTTAACCACGCTTTTTTCAAACATAAATTGTGTAACATTCCTACAGAATATCTTTTATCCTTCAACACTGTCGTTCATAATTAATTCCATTATCTTTATGTCCATTCTGCCGTGCTAAATTCTGTCTTTGGTGCTCTTCCTGCGGGCACTTTTCTGTCTTAACTGTGGCCTTTTTTTACATCATTGTTTGACCAGTGCGCAGGCCCGTGTGTGTCTACGGAGTATAACAAACAGAATGAGCACTACAAATGATTCGCACGAGGGCCTGAAATTCTTTAAGAAGTGTTAAATGCTGAGTCGCGTTAAATTACCACCAAAGAAAGAGACTCTCTAAAGAATTAGCACTTAATTAGGTCTTAATTAGCATAATTATGCATGCTAACAGTGTCTCGACAGAATAACAGTTGTCAGGAGGGTTGAACCATCTGTAATGGGAGAGGATTAATACATCATCTTTTATACCCGACAACGCTTTACCTCTTCTATCTCAAAGTGCTTTTCATTAATCAATTTTGCTTTTATTGGTGGGGAAATTTGTCATTTTTCATTATGTGCCATTATGCCACTCCCTTTGCAGTTATAATAGCTGTAATTAGCCCTGAAGTGTATCCTCCAACACAAACACTCAGACAGGGAGGTGCTCCCACACGTTTACAGCCTCGTCTTGACTGTATTTAACACGGGTGACATGGGCAGGTGAAGAGGGACAGGGTAGACGGGGAAGTAAGGTGGAGGGGGGACAGCTGGATTGACAATGAGAGAGGAGAGAGGCCAAGAAGGAGCGGGTGGAGGACAGGGTCATCGATCAATGGAAAGGTTTGAACTTAGGGAAACCTTTCCATGTTTGGTAATCAGCCTGCAAAGAGGACAAGGCAGAACCGTTGGCAGAACCGTTGAATAGAGACATTTAATCAACAAGTCCATTTGGTATAACATAGTATAAACAGTTTTATAGAGAGCAAATAGGGCTAATGAGAAAAAATGAACACTTTAAGCGTTAAACTTTAATTGTAAAACTTGTCTCAGCCACTAAAATCAGACCTTCTCTCCTAATTTGGTCTTGTGTGTAATGTGCTGCTGCATCCTTCTTTATTTCTAATTTGTTTCTTTTAGTTGTCACACTCTTCAGCATGTCTGGACTCAAAGCAGCATGAACCAAATCACTTTTATTACCTAAATCCGTTACTCCGGTGCATTTAGATATTCATGGGATGAAAGCCTGTTTCTACAAACTGTTTAACGAGTCATTCTAAAGTCTCTTCTTGTTGCATATCCACCTCTCTTCCTTTGTTCCCCTATATTCCATCCCAGGAATCAATGTCTTGATGGATAACAAGCATGGCAGATCTCACCTTTCTCTTTAGGGAAGGGTGACAGAATCACTCCCGGTGCTGCCATTTCCATCTACGAGGCCCTGCAACACACACTGAGGTGTGGCCGAGGCACAAACACACCGGAGCAGCAATCTATAAGAGCCCTGAGCCTCAGGCGACCTTGAGACACTGCTCAGGCTGGCCTTGCCAGTAGCATAAGTATGCACATCTGAATGTGAGTATAAAGTGGACGTGTGTATGTGTGCGTGCTTGTGTGTGTGTAGGTGTGTGTTTGTGTCTCACTCTCATGTTTTATATTTGCAGAAAATCTTTATTCTATTAAACTTTTTTTTATATTTACTGTACATCCTAATTCTCTCATATGGTTGTTATAGAGAGAGCTGAATGCTTGAACAGGCCAACCCCCATCTTCATTCCTCCCCCTTCTTCCTACCCTTCCCCTGCCTCTCGCAGATCCACAGGGACATTAGCATTATCGATGAGCTCACCCCGTCACCTCAGACACAAGCTCTTAAAAGAGAATAATTTCATGCAAATGAGATATTGATGAGCTAATGATTAATTGGCTGCTCGACTGTGTTAATATGCAATAGTTGTCGTGCAATATGCATTTCTAATGACTCTGTCTCAGTGTGTTCAAACAAATGGGCGACTTTGATCATCAGGGTACTCAGAGGCTTTCCAGCATGTTAGCTCGGGGATAAAGCATTGCCTGAGGAGTTGGCGCAAACCACCATGGGAATGCAAGCACAGAGAAAGGGAAGATCTGTGCAAGATCTGTGTGTGTTCTTCTTTAGAGGAGCTATAGGACGCTTATTTTTAACCCAGCATGTGTTTAATATGAAAACTTTATGGTAACACTAAAACAGAAGGCCTGACATGAAACATTCCACAGTTTAAAAAGAACTTTTCAGAAGATAATAATGATGCAACAGAGTGGGATCGTTGCTATATTGTGGAAATTAAGTAAAAAAAAGTTGAAACGCCAAAATAAAAGATGCTAAGTGACGAGAAGAATATATCCTGACTAGTGGAGTCTATGTTTAATGTCCTTCAGTGTTCCAGGTGAATATTTTGGTCTGTGACTAAGAAAGACCTTTGAACCCGCAGGCACACTCTTCTCTTATCTTTAAAAACAGAGGGAGGAATTATTTGAGCAGAAAGTAACCTTAACCTGCGTTTATTGTCAATCGATAAACAGTGAGCAGGCCCATTTCTTGGCTGCTACATCCTGTTACCTCATATGAGTTCACATCATTCACCGCAGATCAACGGCACGCTGGAACATCTGAGGAGGATAAAAGCACAGTTTGATGGTGGTAACTGCTCTCATTGAGCTAATATCTGGTGATCTGACACAGGTAATGTGATGGCGACCATCAGGCTATTCCATACCGGAGCCATTTAGGCCCTAATTGTCTTTTTTATGAAATGACCGGTGCGTCGCATCAATTGGGGACAGTATGTGGGGTCACTGATCGTCTGAGGGGTTTTTTTTTTTTAATTCTCATAAATGAAGATGGGTCAGTTAAGGGTTCCTTTGTGTGTTGTGGAAGTACCCACTCAGTTATTGTGCTGAGTCTGGGATCTCTGGAGAAATTAGTTTCAATTATTCAGGAGTTGCCGTTACACAATTCTGTCTTAAATTGAAATAAAATATGTTTAAAGAAGCATGAAATGGCAAACCAAACACTTGAGCAAATAAAGCTGCGCGCGTGTGTGTGTGTGTGTGTGTGTGTGTGTGTGTGTGCGTGCGTGCGTGTGCGCTTGTGGTTATACAAAATTATGATTGTCCCTAATTACTGGCTGCAGTTGTCCTTCGGGGACTCATTTTTGTCCATGTGTCTGCCTGTCTGTCTGCAGCATGAAGAGAACAGCAGCGTCAACATGGCAACGAGGCAGACAAACAGGGTGAGGATCCAGTTTACACTGAGGTTGATGGGACCTGAGGTCGGATGGACGGCCAGACCGGACTAGAAAGGCAGATAGGTGTGTGTGTGTGTGTGTGTGTGTGTGTGTACGTGTGGCTCAGCTTG
>CAAE01015035.1:60974-85338 GCA_000180735.1 Tetraodon nigroviridis | reverse complement strand
GCTCTACTTTTGGTTGGTGGGTTTAATCTCATCTTTCAGCCCTGTTTTAGTATCAGTTATGAACTGAAAAACATTATCTGGTTTTGCAGCCTGACAGAGACTAATGCCTGATAAACAGCCAAATGTTCATGTGCTGGTCAGGTCTGATCACAGTAAAGATCCATCAGTTAAGTATGCAAATGTATGTATATTGCAGACATTGATTGGGGTGAGCAGGCCATTTTTACGGCCTGGTGATGCTGATGAGGTGGGAAGGGTTGATGTGACCTGTCCGGGTGTACCTCAATGTCACATTACAGCACAGCTCAATCACTTACACCTCTGCCAGTTGTAATGTTGCTTTGAGCTGGAACAAAGAGTGAGATGAATGCAGCCTCTACAAACTCATACAGGAGCCATGAGGCCTGCCCCAGCAGGCAGAAGCTTTCAGCTAAAGCAGGAAACATGTTCTGTGCAACTGATAGTGAGGCCAAGACTGACTGGAAATAAACAAATGTTAACTTGCTTAAGAGGGATTTTTAAAAATGGGCGTTTCTTTACCATCAATCTTTCACCTTCAGCAGTTAAACAAGCACAATTCCCATCCCTGATGAGAAGCAGGAGGTTGTGAGCAGGTAGGACATTTCAGGTGACAGCAAACTTCACAGGGAGCATGCAAACAGTCTCCAGAATCCTTCAAGAACCCGCCCTGCGTGTGGGCTTGGGGGGTACGGATGCACCATGTGCCATAACGGGACTTGACAGCTCCCACACCGCTCAGTACAGTGTGCGTCTACGGGCTTGTTCAGAGTGACATTGGAGATTAGGGGTGTAATCCTCGCCCTGCTACAGGGAATCTATCAGTGACTGGCCCCCAGACACACACTCACACACTCATCATGCTGAAAATTAATTGAAATGTTAATTGAGGCAAAGACTCCATTCTTAATTACCCCGTGCTGGATAAAGACAATATTTATGAAGAGAAATTAAATCAGGACTGGGGATGATCCTGCTAGTAAAAATGTTCTGGGCATTTGCAGGAAGGTCATAAATGACAACTGATTATCAGATAATAAACACAATAATAAACCTGCCGACACGATCTGCGTTTGTTAGCAGGTCAGGTTAGCAAACAAAAAGCGATCATTAGTTAAAACTGTGTACTTAATTAAAGTTCACTGTATTTGTCTTTTTTTACCCCAAAAATGAAATATCTGAGGTAGCAGAAAAAAAAGTAGTGTTTTGAGTTTTCCCGGATGTGTCGAGGAAAAACACTTAGAGGGAGACTTTGATCTTAGTTTTAATTAGCTCCTATCCCCCTCTAGTATTCCTCTTCTCTGTATTTGCAAGAAAGCATGTGAACAATGCTCACAACGAAGCCTCTTCTGCCGACATCAGCATTTTACTTAACTTTGCCTCTTAACTTTTTTTTTCTTTTTACTTCTGAAAGTGCACCCTGTCAACCTCCGAATGGTCCCAGGTATCAGAACCATGGACAGCTCCTCTCACCGCGTCTCCATGAAACATTCACCGTGTTGATGTGTTTGACTATTAATTCCAGGATTCGTTCCTGATGGCAAATCAATAGCAGAGACATGATGAGCTTTCCCTGCATGTTGAGCGCAGCCAACCAGCATGTGATGGGAGGTGAGGGAGCAGCCATGATGGCGCCAGTGGGGGAGCCTAAACTCACTCATTAGTTATCCTGTATGTTAGGCTCTCTCACCACCCTAAGTGTGCATGTGTGTGTGTGTGCACGTGTGTGTGTGTGTGTGTGTGCGTGTACAATCTTCACCCCACTGAGTCTGTCCTACAGGCAACTGAGGAGTGTTTCCACTTAAAATGTCTCTGGCTGATACATGGACATAATTGGACTGGTCTTTTCCCCATCTGATCGACTTGCAGTGTAATGAGGATCTCTGTGTATTTAAGGATAAATTGTGGTTATTGTGTGTGTACGTGTGTGTGTGTGTGTGTGTGTGTGTGTGTGTGTGTGTGTATTAGGGTATTTGGGAAGTTAACCACTTAAATGTTAGGTATGCTTATTTCTGACAATATATTTACCATTAAAGATTTTTATTTGATGACAAGTCTTTAGAAACGTATGTGCTCCCTCTCTATGATGGTATTTTTTATTGGGGTCTATGCTCTCATGGGTTAGGGATCATGTCCATCTGGGGGCCAGGTGTCAAGGCCGAGGTCGGCTGTGAACATTGTCGGGTTACGGTGAGGCCATGAGAGGACCTGGCTCTCCTCTCTGTCTCTCCTTGGGGTTTAGTTATTCCAGCATCTCTGTACTTCAATCATCGGACTTACTGGGTGTGTTCACAGAGAGAATCCGATCCAACATTTATGAGACCTGTAAGTCTGTGTGTAAGTGTGTGTAAGTCTCTGGCCTCTTGTAGTCCCCGAAGCCCCTGTTATAACCCAGGAGAGGTGGCACAAGCTGCTGTTACAGAGAAATGTAGAGGTCATTCACCCAATCAGCTGACTAAAGTTGAAGCTTTCTGATGTTTGTTTGTGTGTAGTGGCAGATTTTTACGCTTTATATATATAGCAGCAATTGTGCAATAACAGCTAGAGGAGTGGAAATAAAATGGTGGACACAGCAGTTTATATATGTGATGAGCAACATTCAGAGAAGCTGCAGAAGTTTCGCGTCTCCAACTCCGGATGAGCCTTTCCACCCCCCCAGAGGGCCGTTGTTTAGGGTTCCGGAGCCACCTAAGCCTTAATGAATTTCCCCCCGTCAACAAATTAAGAGCCGCTATTGTTGCTGTGACAACAAGGCGTCCTAGCCGCCGTGGGGAGCACCACCGAGACCAGTGACAGAACTCCAGAATTCCTCCTAATCATCTTCGGCTGTCAGGAAGCACCTGTCCTGACACCCCTGCTTAAAACCTGTCTCCCAGGCATAAGATAATTACAAGTGCCAGCGGAGGAGAGGAGAGGGGAGAAGGAGAAGTCTTTCAGTGGGGAGCTTTTTTTCCCCTCGACAAGTTGCCATTGAAGTGCAGGAAGTGTTCAAAGGCAGGAGTGAATTGTGGGAATGTGTCTGGGGTGTCTCCCCTCTTCCCTACAGAGAAAGCCTGGGAGGGGGGTCCCTAGATAGTGCTGTGGGGGACAGGTGAGGGACGGAGCTGTCACTGGGTCCAAATTCACACACGCTCAGAAGTCAGAGGCTGCCTGACTGGAGGGAATGCTCCACTGCTGGGAGTGATACCAGTAAAAGTTACACTAAAGTTTTAAGGCCGTGTCTGCAGATGTGTGCGTAAATAACGATGGGGAGAAAGTGTGCATGCAGCTGGAAAACACAAACCGCTTCCGTCTCTGCCGACACGCCGAGCTGCCTTTCTGTCTCTGACAAAAACCAGTCCTGTCACAGCGGCCTCCTGTTAGCGGCCTCGTCGATCAGCGAGTAACGGGGAGCAGCACACACTCGCAGAGGCGAGGACGGTTATGTTTCATCACAGGCGCTCATTTCTCTAGCAGCGGGACCGTCCTCCAGAATAACGCTGCTGTCACGGCAGCCACAGGGGGCTAAATTATTCAAATACTCTAATTCCTCTCTTCTGCCTCCCACCCCCGCCCACCCTCCCGCTCTCTCCTGCCAGCACTCTGCCAGTCATAATTTGTCTTTTCATTGTTGCCAATTTAGAGGCAATCCCTCCCATTAATGATGCCAACTGTTCTAAATGGTGCAGGAGCTGGGAGCAGGAAGGCGAGTTGTCAGCGAGAGGGAAATGTTGCGCACGTGGCAGAGACAATGCTTTGGGTTTTACAAGCTGCTGTGCAGATATAAACGGGTGATATATCGACTTCGGCGCATCTCGCTCTCCTGTCCTCCCACGCACTCGGATTGTTAAACAGGCTTTGTTTTATTAACTGTTTAAATGTACATATGCGGCTTTATTTGCCTGTCAGGAGTAAGCATATTTTGGGAGATTAAGAAATATACCTACATCTGTTTGCTAGGCCCGGTCCTTTCCGGTGCGTAAAACTCCAGAATATATTTTCACAACAAATCAATTAGATCATATTCTTTTATGTGCTGTCTTTGTCCTGGCAAGTGGCACGCCATCTAAAAAGAGCACTTTCCTTCAGTATTGACTGAAAAGCACAATAAAAGCGAATACATCAGGACATGATGATACAGCAAAACAGCACTTAGAATATTGTTCTTTTATGTGTTCTCAGCAGCTGCACCTACAGAAATGTATAGAAAATCACATTCCAACGATGAATATTTTAGGCTGCGCAATAATTTAGCCACGTGCATCAATCCACTTTATGAGTAACAGAAACAATGTCAATATTTCATTACTGGCTCCAGATCTGAATTGAAGGTGAATGTGTGTGTGTGTGTGTGTGTGTGTGTGTGTGTGTGTGTGTGTGTGTGTGTGTGTGTGTGTGTGTGTGTGTGTGTGTGTGCGTGTGTGTGTGTGTATTTCCAATATTTCCAATAAACTGATAAAAGTGTGTTTTTTATTATGTGTAGGTCAGGAAAAAGAGATCATTGAGCTGAAACACAGATTTTTTTTCTAAAGCTGAACTGTAACTGTGTCAAATTACAGTTCTCCTGACCTTGTTTCAATAAGTCAAAAAGATTAAATAAGTAACCTGTTGGATTCAGTCTTGGTGTAGCTTATTTATGGCCACCTGCACATGTACATATCAATTCAAAATTCATTTTTCATGTTTCTTTAACATCAAAACCACGAAGTGCAGATTTCCAGTCTGCTTCCTGCAGCTGGAACACACCACATGTAATTTCCTCTCCCCCAAAACTTTCCAGTGTGTTTAGTGTTTTGATTTAAATATTATCACCTGTTATCAGCGGTGATCAATGGTAAATGGGTGTGACGCAGACAAAAAAAAAAATAAATCATGTGGGGGAAAAGAGCAAAATAAATATTGGCTGCAAAAAATCTTGGAGGGGGGCCTGGGGGTGCCTGGTTAAGCTGTGTGATGGAACTTCGCTGCTATCTTAAATGAGGAATCCCATATGAAGGTCTGGATTAACCAAATTTAATCCCTCATCAAACGGACAATAACAGTGCAGCCTAATCCTCCCCAATTCTCAGATTAGCAACGTTCCTGCTCTCGTCTCGGCAGCGGTCGGGGATGGTGCCGGCCCACTGAGCTCTCCTCCACAATGACCTCTGGAGGAGAACCCGTGTACCAGACACGAGCCTGAGCTTCATCTCAGCAGCCGCGATTTGACCGCGAGTCACCGCGGAACAGCTCCAGACTCTCAGAAGACACAACCGCACATCACGATTGACCCTAGAGGTGCTAAAATGAATAATAAAGGTAACAATAGTTATTTAGGAAAGTGTTTTCCTGGTCGAGGGATGGGAATGAAGGAACAGTCAAATAAAGGTGTGCTAGCTGACTTGACTTTAAAGACCTTGATTGTACTACAAAACCTGTAATTAGAGGTTGAGATAGGGGCTGTAATTACCTCTAAGTGTGAGGACCCTGGAGTAAACAAATATGTTCATCAAGCAAATAAAGGATTACCGTGTATATGCTCACTTCACTCCTTAACCCGTCTGATGCATCTGGGAAATGCAAAACGCAACATAAGGCGAGAGGGTGAGGAGAGGCAGGAAAAACAGAAAACAAGAACAGAGGGAACAGCCCGAAATTGCTGACATCAACTCTTCTACGGCAGCTGCATGAGGGGTTTTTCCCTCCTTTGTTGAAACATAAATAGGCAGATGCTCTTAGGGAGGGCTCTACTGTTTTTATTTACATTAACTTGTGTGAAAAATTGAAACGCCTGAACTCACCACTGCAAAATGTCTGTTTGGCCACATTTGAAACTCCTTAACTCATGGAGTCCGCTAGTTAAAGTTGGAGCATATCGTTCCAACTTTGATTTAAACAATCTCTGATTCTGCTGCTGCGCTGAATGCTGAGCTTTAGTTTCCCTTCTTAATTAAGGTAATTGTGATTGAGAAGCTGGCCTGTTTTAGCTGTTGCCTAGAGGCAAAAAAGGTTTTTTTTGCAGAGGTAGTTGGGCTCCACTCAAACCCGAGACCCCCAAGGCAACAGGCGACAGTTTGCGTGATTTTTGCTGACCTGTGAGAACCCTGCATATGTAGGTAAAGATGCACGGAGACATCTGTTGTAACAAACATGTACCTGAGCTCCAGAAGTGAAGATGGGACCTGACAGCCTGTCCAAAAAGCTTGATGAGACCAAACAGACTGTCTACAGACAATGTTCAACAGTACCACTAACTCTAGCGTTGCTACAGATGGAAACCTAGTTTTCTACTATAAAATAATATTATACATTACTTCCATAAAAAAGCTCTTTGTGTGTGTTTTAGCTTAAGTAGAAAATGTGTGTAAATATGACTTTTTATTGCCCGTGTGTGTGAATGTGTGAAGTAGGACCAGAGCGGTTGTTACAGCGCTCAGGCCGGCTAATGTTGTACTGCTGCCAACAATAGTAAAGTGGCCCTCGCTGATATCAGTTATTAATATTTAACTGTCCACCATTAAACTTTAAGGCAGTTGAGGTGGAGCTGGGGGGTAAGAGAGGCTCCTTCATGATGGCTGGCTGTGCAGCACTGCAAACAGTTCACTGAAGCCCCTGACAGCATTACTGTGTGGATTTAGGGGGCAGGAGCCCCTCGGTGCCATGGGCCGGTGTGAGCTGAAGCCTCTACATACACTCCTGCTGGAACTGGAGTGTTTGGATAGGAAGAGTTCTGCTTTGCTGTGATGGAGTAGCTAACAGGAGGCCTGTGCATGTGAGGCTGGTGAATGTCACATTTACTGTGTCATTCCCTTTGTCATTAAACTCCTATACATTTAGTTTTATCTGTTGCTGTAAACCTGCATTACAAAACAAATAAAAATGCCATATGGTTTATTGTGTTTCACCAGCGATGCTGTGTTATAAATGCATGGTTTAATTTGAAACCCTATATGAAATTATAACAAGCATTTTCTGTCACCTGAGGGAACCCGTTGCTTTTATTACTTTTAGACAAAGATGATATTTATTTGTTAGTTTGCAACACAGCAAAGGAGACCACTGAATCAGACCTTTGTTTCGTATATGTATGAAAATGCGTCAGAGTTAAATGTGTAAGATGTGCAACACCAGACTTAAGTAACATCTAGTAAATAAATAATAAAAATCACTCTACTTACTGTAAAATGCAACTGTTGGCAGTTCCTGCAGGAAAAATCCCGGTTTCAGTCCACAGACATGGACATTAGGTTGACTGGAGCCTCTTTGTTGAGGAAATACAACCTGGAATCAAGAAAACAACACACAACTTTAAGAAAACAACCTTTCCAGGGGTTCTTTTCCTCTAGAGAACCTAGCGTGACCTCCACATGACATTTTCAGGTAAACAAGTCAGACCAAGGTTAAAGCAGGAAGAAATGCAGTGTGAGCTCCGCTGATGTTCAGAGAAGAGCTTCTATAAAAGAATAGCTCGGCCGGTGAAAAGTGAACATGAAAAATACCCCACCTCCACACTGACCCACATCATCCATTATGTGAGGTGATTATGAGAATAGAAGTGCCTTATGGGTAGCCACAGTTCCGAGAAACAATAGCTCACTGTCAGACCGCTTTTGAACCAGCGGATGGCCGACTTTATCAGGGTCCAGTTATCGAAGCCAGGCAACGGCGGATGTGGTTGCTGTAGATGGTTGAGTGGCCTCTTCAGTCAGCAACTTCCAACTCAAATTCAGATAAATAAAATTTGAATTGGACCACGTGGCTTTTTCTGATAGGTCATGACCCCAAACAGACCAAAGATGACCAACTCTAGTAGATATGGGCAGCCTGTGATAGTGGATCCACTGTCCCCTTAAAAACATGGCGTCTCCACCTGAACTCTTTCATGTCTCAGAGCTCCTCATCCATAATGCATTCGTACAAATGTCAATGTCCTGCCTTCAGAGACGACAAGAGAACCCAAATCTTTGCCAAAATTAGTCTTTTAATGAAATTTCCATGAATGCAAATGCAAGCCAGGTCTGAGCGTTATTCTGCCCAGGAATTAGGCCGAGTTGGCCCCGTTTATCTTAATAGCTGATCTCAGCCCAGAGGGGCTGGTATTAAGTCGGACGGTGGAGGTGCAGCGCTCACCGCAATCACAGCTTTGCCCTCTCTAGCGTAGCTTACTCCAGTGACCAGCACAGAATTAACTTGCGTGTGGACCTTTACACACGCATAAACACACACCTACATTTACACCTGCACATACACAATCCCACAGACACACACACACACACGCACGGGTGCGACTCAATGAATTCCAATAGGATGCTTCTCCTTTGGTACTGAGGATGTAATTATCCTGGGCTGATGAGGCTGATTTGTTCGTAGAATCCCTTATAAATGTGCGTAAATTATTGCTGCTTTTCATGACAAGCCAAATATTTCATATAGTAAATGTTTAATATGTAATAAAAGTTATAACTGAATTTTTAGGTGATTGTTTTCATATTTATTTTATATTTATTTATTCCAAAAGCAAACATAATGCATTTTTATTTACCTCAGAGCTGTTTAGAATTAGCATAGAATTAGTGTAGCATTAGCATAATTGGGCGTGTGTGTGTGTGTGTTCATTACCTGACATATCACCTGACAAAGGTGGGGGCTTTGCCAGCATGCAGCACTTCATTATCATGTCATTTGGATTAAAATAGATTAGGTTATATGTAGAAGGACCTAATTCTTCTCTAATTAATGCATAATTATATGAAGATCACAGCTTGTAGCCCACAAAGCCTTGTTTGATTGTGCACAGTCATCTATGTCCATGTGCAAAACATCAAAACCAATATTGTTGTACTTTGGTCGTTTTAAAACATATTTTTGGTGCCTCTGGTCCAATCAGGGGGATCGGTGTGCGCTCACAAATGTTCCCTTCACAACAGCGTCCTGTGTTTGGAATTCAGCTGGAGAGAAATCACTGATCCCTTCACTCTATTCCAGCACAAAGTGACTGAGAGTAACCGCCAATGATAACTAGTAATTACATCCATTTAAAATGTGCATTATTTTACCCCGGCTCTGAAAAAACTATTGAGGCAGAAAATTGTCCCGTTTTATCCCCTTCCTATAAACACACACTTTTAAAGATGAGGCACTTATTTTTCCACAGGTTGTTATCCTTGAATTGGGTGGGGGGCTAAACATTCACTCACTAATTGTCACTGCTTCACGTGCAGGACAAGCTGGACGGACGCTCGTGCACCCCCGGAGCAGGTCCGGAATGAATCTCTCCACTTCGCTGCAGTGACTCTTAACGAGAGTCTATAAAAATACCAGACCCATTTTTCCTCAAAGTTTACTTGTGAGTGTGTGGCACAAAGAGTGATAGGAGTCTTTAGAAAAGAGCCCAGCTCTCCACAGATTAGACTCCATTAGCATTTAAGGTACTGTCATAAATTCCACCCAAAGTAGAGGGAAAAGGCAGGACAAATGAGGGAGGATTAATAGGGGCTCGGGTCTGGCCGATAGTGGGGATTGGGAGGTTGGGTCACCTTGGGATAGAGGGGTAGGCTGGCAAATGTGAAGAGGGAACGGTAATATGGACGTGGGCGCAGAAGTCAGACGTGCGAAATACGGTTCTGTACTTTTGAATGTTGATAAAAGGAGGGGAAGCATGGAAGGTAAAAGGTGAGGGACAAAGATATGAGCTTAAGAAGAGGAACAGATGTTGAGGGTCTGCCACCGCCCTTGTAGATGACCTCCAGCGCACGTAATGAGGTCAGCACAGAGCCCAGCGGGGGTCCGGGGCTGAATCTACACTCAGGAACCCTGTGACAAGTTGTTGAATCTAATATAAAATGAACGTAAACCCTGATTTTTATATCTGATGAATGAAGACTAAGCAAATGGCTGAAAGTAAAGGTCCTGGATGCTTTTTGGGTCGGAATCAACATTTATTTAAAATAGTGGAGAACCTCAACATCCTACGCTACTGATGAGGCATGGAGAAAAACCACTACAGTTTAGCCAGATGTGTCACTGACTGTGTATCAAAGCCCCCGCCCCCTCCCCTCCCCCCACCCAACCACAGAGTCCCAACCTTTGCTGCTGCCGGGACAAGGTGACTTACAGGTAATCTATAAGAATAAGGAGCCGGGCCGGCGCCAGGAGCTTTTATTAGATCTCCGATACTTCATGGCCCCAACTCCAGTCTCAACCCCAGTTTGGCACCTGCTTCACCTGGAAGGGGACAGAGCCGCCAGTGACTGCAGACAGCTGTGGGAACATCTGACCTAAAAGCCCTAAAATCGTTCCTTGGACAAGGCTGGGCTGGAAGTTGAAGATGTCAGTGTTTCTCACCTGTGGAGCGTCTGGGGCGGACAGAGACAGGCGTGGAGCTCTGTCTCTCAGAGTTTACCAACACTACATTGACCTTGAGGGCTCGCCATTGATTTCCGGTAACACCTCCAAACAGAACAGCGAACCCCGCCGAGCTCCACGGGACCCTGATTGGGAACAGATTTCCCAAATTCCGATAGCATTCCACCTGCCCAGGATGATGGATAGTCCTCCTGCACCCCATCAATCCTCACCTGCTGCTGAGGAGGTGACACCTGGGCCAGATTTATCATCATATACGACATCAAACAGCACAGCCAATCAGAGGGTGGCTCACTAAACACGGGCCCCTCCCTCCAAGAGCTCCATTATGTTTAGGAACCGAATTACTCTCCTGACTGGAAGAGAGGAGACGAGGAAGAACCACGAGCCATTCCTGAGCCATAGCTTCACTATAAGAAAAACAAGTTACAAAGTAAAAATCAAAAGAAGGGATGAAGTGTGTTTCCCTTCATAAATAAGACTTAAACTTCTTTAAAGGTCTCTGTAAAATGTTTCCCTGGTGTCGGTGTAATTGACTGGGATTCACGTGTGATGACAAATTGATGAGTTGATTGGGATTCCATCTCAATGAAATGATCATGGAAGCAGAAGAGGTGATCACAGGACCATGAATGCACTAATCTAATTAATATCCTCCTTTTCGTGCCACTGATTTTACGACTGCTTGAAAACCTTCTGCTGCTTTTATGGCTATTAGAAGCTAAGTGTGAGCTATCTTCTTCTCCGCTTCATCTTTCCTCTCCACCCCTGCTGGGACTCCCTAAATATAAAGAGTTTCCAGGGTTGCAAACCAGAAACAGCAGAGGTCAACGTTCTCTGGGTTTACGCCACAAAGGCCTGAACAGACAACAGAGATCCACCCTGATGGGCGTTACGTGTCCCCCTTCATCCTCCTTCCTCAAAAAGCCCCTTCTTACCTTTGTCTTCTCTGCAGCCCACCTTTTTCCCCCATCTATTCCTTTCCTTTCACTTGGCGGAGCTACAGCACTTTCTCCAAGGCTCACAAGGCGCAGTGCTTTAGCCTTGTGTAATCCTGCCAACCCTATTTCATTAGCCACGCGGACTAAAGAGCTTAACGACACAGCCCCATCACAGTGGAGCTGCAGAGAGAGCTAGAGCGAGAGAGAGAGAGAAATGACACAAATTCCTCAGAATACATGGCCGCTTAGCCAGTATTTGTGCTTTCTCGCTCTCTTCCTGCGTGCTTTGCCATACCTCTCCCACTGCTGCTCTGTCTCCATCTTGCAAAAGAGCCCAGAATGGATTAGAGATGGCATCAATGGGATGAGACGTATTACCAATCGATTGGAAGGAGTGCGGTATTGTTCTTCTGAGTGGAATACGGCCAGAGTGCCGATGCCAAGTGTAGATGCAGGAGTGACGCCTACTCCATGTCTGCTGCTCTCTCCTGTCTGGCTTTATCCAAAACCATGGCTTTCTTTTAATCACTGGAGTCGCCTGGGACTGTTGTGCGATTCGTTTGTATTGTCTTTGAGAAATAAGTCGGGTTTAAAAGGCTCCAAAGTAGCTTTGTACTGATCTGGACCGAAAGGAGGATAAACAAGCAGATTGGGAGAAACCTGATCAGAGTTAATGGTGGTGGTTTAGGCTTCTGTCTTTTACTGATGCCTTTTGTCCTTCAGCCAAAACAACGTTCCCCTAATCAGGCTGCACTGCTAAGAAAGGACAATGGGATGTGTTACCATGGCCCGGATCAAGGTTTGAATCTTTAGACTGGTTTGAAAACACAACCTCTATGTTTTCAGGCTGTAAATGTTGGGCTGACTGTGGTGAAAAAGAAGGGATCTGTGGGCTGCTAGAAGAGTGCTAGGAATGACAGAGGCCTCGGATGTGAAGCCCACGGATGAAAGAGGGCCCGGCTGGGGCCTGGGCAGGTTGTCAGGTAAGGGCAGAAGCTGTGGGGGGGACAGGGGCAAAGGCGGCTTCCATATTTCTTCATGAGGACGACGTTGACAGAGGAGCGACAAAACGAATGGCCTGTCAGAACAAATGAGAACGAATAGTTCCTCTGTTCCAAGGAAAGCGGGCCCATCAAGCATCAAGGGGCGGTTTTTGTAGAGGCGGAAAGCAAGACTGAGTCTGCGACTAGCTAGATGGCTAACTGTGTCAGAAACTGAGCATCCTACAGAGTGTTAAATAGGATTACCACAAGGGAAAAGTCCCTTTTTTTGGATAAATAGTCAAACACAGCAAGCAGCAGCCATTTGCTACAGCTGTTATACCACTAAATATGATGTGATATTTCCCATTCAGTTTTCCCCCAGTGCCCCCCCCCCTCCTTACCTTGCCCTTCTTCCCCCTCTTCCCCCTTTCCTTTTTTGTCTCATCATTACTGGCTGTCCAGCGTTGAGGGGAGAGTAATCTGAACTACGTGTCCCAGGGGCCCATTTCTTTACTTCCTGCTGTAGGAATAAGTGGCCTATTGATTAGTTATCAGCCCGTAATTGGGCTACGATCTTGCTGGCCCTCAGATATCCCCCAGATATATGACACTCCTGACAGGCTGAGAGGTGGGTGAGGCGGTGGGGGTTTGATTGGTGGCAGGGTGGTTCCTCTTGTCTGCCTGCCAACACTTTACTCAACAAAATATCTTCCTGACCACAAAAGTGCCAACAGCTCTTCCAGCGAAAGCGCTTTTAAAATAACGCCGGCAAAGAAAATTCAGTCGTTACTGAGGCGCAGCCAGGAGTTAATGCCCTGTGTTAACTACCAGCATCCCCCTTTTTTTTGGCCATTTTCACCCCAGAATAAACTCTGAAATTGTAATCAGAGTTTTTAAATGAAAACGGTGCGGCTTACCCAGCACCAAACTTATATAAGCTCAGAGTAAGTACACCATTCGCATATGGATAATTGCCTGTGAGGGATTTCAATACAAATTGAGGCTCAGGAAGCGGATAAGCAACAGGAAGGGTGTCTCCGCTCCTGTGTAAGCATCCAAATCTACTGTGAGTGCGCAAAGAAGCATGACTAACCCTTACTAAGTCTGTTTGTGCACTTTTAGGGAAAGCGTAAAGATACTCTCCACTCTCCTTCATCTCACTCACGCTTACTGTCATGACCTCTTTTCCCCCCTAAATGTCTGTGCTGCTTGCTGGAACTTTCTCTGGAACAGATCCCTCCTGAAAGGCTGCCACTTGGTGAGTTGCTGTGACGTTTGTGTTTGTGGGGAGAAGCGGTGCCTCACTGGGTCCTCTGAAATGACACAAGCCGTCAAACCGTCCATTTAGGAGCCAGATTAATGCTTATCGCAGGCCTCCTCCGGTGCCCCTGCTCCGCCTGCCTCTCCCTCAAAACCACATCTGATAAACATCTCATTTCCACGCTCAATACTGCCAACATCTAAAGTCCATGCGTGACACCAGTTCATCCTCCTACTTTCTTCATCCCTCAGCAACACCACTGAACCTCTTTTCTCCCTCTTTTCTCCTCACTCTCCCGCAGAGAAGCGTTTATCTTGGTGGCAGGGTGTTTGTCTCCCGGCATTAATCTAGCAGAGATATAAAAGAGTGTTGTATGAGGCGGGGGTGTCTGTGGGCTGTATTGTTTCTGCATCTTCCTCAGTGACAGAGTGCCAAATAATGCAGAGGGATGGAACTTTAGTGCGCCCGCCGCCTCACACGCTCCTGCGCTTGTAGGCGGCGGGAGGAGGATTCCTCCGTTTCTGATGAAAAGATGAGGGGATCATCACGGGGAGACTGAAATTAATATTTACACTCATCTGTGATATTCTGCAAGGACACGTCTTCACATCCTCGTCCTTCTTTCGGATGAATATCTTTGTGTCTCCGGAGCAACGAGGGCCTGTAGTGGGAGAGGGACCTCAGGTCGGCAGGATGATGTATCTGTGATACTGTTGCACATCTCTGTTGTCTGGTTGGGGTGAATCTCCATGGTACCCGAGGCTTCTGCAGGCCCTGTGAGAGAAGAAGAGCAGCCTGTCATCCTGAGCATGAGCTATACTGTACGTTTACTGAGGATGACCTACGACAAACTCTTTATTCTTATGAGGAAATGTTAACATTTGTGGTGCACGTTGCTATAATATGTCTTCTCTGAGTTACCGTGAACACCAGCAGCACCTTAATATTCTGAATGACTTGGCAAATTTTAAATGTGTTTTTAACCCAGAAATTTAAAACTGTCCCTTTCCCAGAGTTTGGGCCTTTAGAGTCCAGCTGATTCTGCAAAATATATGTATGACTAGAGGTATAAAACACTAAAAAATAGATTTAGTTAAAAAAGAAAAAAAAAAAAAGCTGAATTCCAGTAACAAGCAGTAACAATATTGGCATTTCAACTGATAAATAGCTTAATTAACTGTTTAACTAACTGTAAATTAATGATGATTCAGTTAGTCAATTAATTTGTTTTGGTGCTACAGATTTAACCGTACTCATGGACCACGGTGTGTGTGTGTGTGTTTGTGTGTGTCTTCTCTGCGCATGACAGCCCAGTTTGACTCTGACTAATGGGGAAACTCTTTATGTATATGAGTCACATTAATAACAGCACAGAGTGGACACTGTGGACATTAATAACAGTGCACAGTTGCAGAGAGCATACAGCACAGTACATATACGCCCACATCAATAACAGCTCCTGCCCTCCACCTGCTGGAATGATCACAGGCCAGACACAAGCTGAGAGTCACTTTCAAACAGACAAGTAAATCATGCAGATTATCGTTTTTAGGGTATTTGATAATTGGGAGAGATGCTCTTGGGTGAGTTAACCAGTAAGCAGCAACCAACCAATTATCTGTGTATCACTGCTCACCCCCTCGTCCCCCCTTGACCACCTGAGCCGTGGACCTGCTGCACCATCGTCCTCTGTGTTGCCCCGATAACTCAGATACTCTTCTGCTAAATTCATCTCTCACAGCAGATCTCTCCCACAGCACCATTTTGTTTGGTAATAAAATTGAAAAGTGCAGCAGTGGCGCAGAGATAGAGAGAAGATGAGACCACTCAGATGACTGTGAGGACCCCTGCTGTGTAAGGACAAGAGGCAGATGTGAAGAAGAGAGTATCTACTTCACCTAATCTCCACAAACACACATGGATCCCAGCTTTCCCTCTCTTCCACTGACCTCCTGAACACACAAGTTAATAAATTAAGGCTCTACTAAAGCTGATTAATGAACATGTCTTTAAGTGACAGAGTAGAAAACAGAGAACAGGCGCGGCAGCAGCCTCTACGCTCCTGCTGTAGTAGCTGCTCGTAGCTCCTCATTCTATTACTGAAGATACAACAGTTAGTTAAGACCCCAAGAAACATTTCATTCTCCACCCTGCTAATTAAATGTGTCTCAGATGAGCCCACTGAGCCCACTCGTCTGCTTGTCTCCCATTTGGAGTGGAAACAGAGTTTATATATGGCATTAGAAAGGATTGAGGATGAATATGAAGCCTACCTCCCATCGGGAATGTAATGAATGATTATAAGGCATAATCTTGGTAATGCAGAGACCCTTCATTTTAAATTTTCTCTCTTTTTTGGAGTCACTATTGCACTTTGGCTATTTTGGGCATGTTTAGGATTTTAAATAGTGTGAGTGCAGCTAGAAAAAGTAAATCTTGCAGCTTGCAGATGCATAAAGTGACTCCTAATGAGTTTATCTTTTGTTGATGTTGTTTTTTGTTTGTCTCTTCTTCATTTCCTTTTGTTTCCAAAAACTTGAGATTTGTATTTGTGGGGCTAGAAGCTATTATTAACCTCCCAAAAGTTTCTTTGTTATTTTCAAATCGACCTCTTCAAGCTTGACAAAACATTTAGGCAAACACGTTTGTGTAACCGTTTGTAACAAAGCACACAATGTGCACATCCCCTTTAAATGGCTGGCTGGAGGGAGCTCCAGAGGCTAACAAAAGGTTAGCATGCTGAAAATAACAACGAGGGCCATCACAATTTGGCACATAAGTCATCTCCTAACGAGGGCGTTTGTAATAGACGCAACAATTAGTAAAGTCACCGTACCAGTAAATCATGGTGAATTCTGGGAGCACCGGCTATCCTTTACATGGGACGCTTCACTGGTCTCCTGGGGTGAACTCTGAAAGGTCATCCGGTGTCTCATTAACACAAAGTCGCTGAGCACCTCGTGTAGAAAGCGGCATCCGCGTCGCACACGGCTGTGCACTCGAGAGTGGGAAGGCTGGGTGGTGACCCAAAGCCTTCATGTGGTGGTCTCACACATCCTAAACACTCACATCTGCCCATTCCTGCCAGGAAAAGGTTATTAAATCGCTAAGTATAACGCAAGAAAAAGGCAACCTGGCCCTGTTGCTCAGAAGCTCTTCTCCTGCATCTCAGCTGTCTGAATTTACACTACAACTGCAGCAGCACCAGATGGGACACCTCTTCTGTTTAATATTTATTCAAAGGCATCGGAGGGGCCTGTGTTATGCGCTCTAATGAATAAAACAGGATGTTTATCCTTCCTGTTTAACGTTAAGTCCCCGTGAACAGTCACACAGACCAAGAGAATATTTACTTGCGCCGGGACACCGGGGAGTTGGATTATCTGCTGGCGGCTTTGTAGTTTTCTGAAGCTTCCCCGTGTGACATGTTCCATTGAGAGCGCTCTTATTTACTCTGCAGCCCTCAGAGTATCACCCTCCTCATTGTTTGTTCTTATGTGCCACCACTCCTGAGAAATGAGGAACACAGAGGAACGCTGGCGGATCACAGATGAAGATGTCTTCAGCACCGGTCTACATTACACCAGCTCTGCTGGTGGAGGAATTTAGGTCTTGTTGTGTCTTAAATATGAAGTTCTGTATTTATTTTTTTGGCTTCTTCGTTTACTTCTATGTCCATCGTCTTAAATTTGCCCAGTGCATCACACCTGGCTTTTTTTAAACAATGAAACGCCGCAAAGGCACAGACCGTGTGAAGTACCCGTCCGCGCCAAAAGGTGGCGACATCGGGTTTCCAAAGGCTGCCGGTCGCCCGGAGCGGAGCGCTTCTCCCCTCGGCCGCTGTCCGCGCCCGCTTTGTCTCCACCCCGCTTCTCTCCTCATTTGGCGTCCAAATCATTTACTATCTATAATGCTGCGATAGCCATCCGAGGGTAAAAACAAGAAAACGTGTTAATGCGTTTAAATTTGAGCTGTTTTGGTTGGACTGATCAAAAGGGTTTTTTTTTTTTTTTTGCTGTGAAACTATGCAGAACCATTACTGAAAGTTACAATACCAGGAACATTTTTTTTTTAATGATACCGTTTAATAAGTGTTTCAACACTTCCATGAGGACACCCTGCATTAAAAAAAAAAAGAAATCCGTTTTCCTCCACCTCGAAGAGCAGCTTTATTTACCTTCCGCGTCTTTTCTGTGTCAATTCAGGGGGAAAAATGCAAAAACTGCTGCTCATTGTCACATTTTTCCCGCTGGGTTTTGGCAACTTCAGAAAACTTTGGGTTCCGGACTGTTATGCTAATTAGGTCCCCGCGCTGAGCTCCTGATTGGCTGAGTCTCCCTCAATTTCATATTTCTGTCCTGTGACGTCAGCGCGCCTATAAAACTAAGCAATGCTTTTTAACTCGTCCGTGGACCGAGCCTTAAAAAAATCGATCAAACCTTGGATGGAGGTTTTTTCCCGTCTCTTTTCATTCTCCATAAAGCAACTATTTGCACGGGACGCGTCCGCGAAGCTCCTGAATTCGGCGCACTAACCCGGACAGGAGCCATGAAGTGTTAAACGGTAGAAACAGGGAGAGCTGCGCTCAGACACCAGCACGCAGGGAGAGAGGGAGGAAACTGCGCTCCTCTGAGCAACACCCGCTGAAGAAGAAAAAAAAAAAACTTATCGACTCACGAAAGCAAAACCTGCGCTGCGCAATTAGTGCGAGAAAATCCACCTTTTCCTTCGGTTTTGAAGAAAATAAATAAAGAAATCAAGCTGGCTCAGTGCGTATCTCAGCAGCCCACTTTGACAGGTGCTCCTCACCCCCTTTGGAGGACTGTCAACAGCAAGAGGATGGCATCAGAGCTGGCAATGAGCAACTCCGACCTGCCCACCAGTCCCCTGGCCATGGAATATGTTAATGACTTCGATCTGATGAAGTTTGAAGTGAAAAAGGAGCCGGTGGAGCCCGATCGCAGCATCAACCAGTGCAGTCGCGTGGTCGTCGGGGGATCCCTATCTTCTACCCCGATGAGCACGCCTTGCAGCTCGGTCCCCCCCTCTCCAAGCTTCTCGGCACCGAGTCCGGGATCAGGGAGCGAGCAGAAGGCTCACTTGGAGGATTTCTACTGGATGACCGGATACCAACAGCAGCTGAACCCCGAGGCTCTGGGCTTTAGCCCGGAGGACGCAGTTGAGGCGCTGATCAGCAGCAGTCACCAGCTCCAGACCTTCGATGGCTATACCAGGGGGCAGCAGTACGGCAGCGCAGCCGGGGCAGGAGGCGCCATGGCGGGGGAGGAGATGGGCTCAGCAGCCGCCGTGGTGTCCGCGGTGATCGCTGCAGCCGCCGCTCAGAACGGGGCTCCCCACCACCACCACCACCACCATCACCACCACCACACAGGGGCACACCACCCCTCCTCCGGGTCGCAGTCCGGTGGCGGCGCGGGGGGAAACCACCAGCACTTACGCTTGGAAGATCGGTTCTCGGACGAACAGCTGGTGACCATGTCGGTGCGGGAGTTGAACCGGCAGCTCCGAGGGGTCAGCAAAGGAAGAAGTGATCCGCCTGAAACAGAAGAGGAGGACACTTAAGAACAGAGGCTATGCCCAGTCCTGCCGGTACAAGCGGGTCCAGCAGCGGCACCTCCTAGAGGGCGAGAAGACGCAGCTGATACAGCAGGTGGATCACCTCAAGCAGGAGATCTCCCGGTTGGCCCGGGAGAGGGACGCCTACAAGGAGAAATACGAGAAGCTGATCAGCACCGGCTTCAGAGAAAACGGAGGATCCAGCAGCGACAACAACCCGTCGTCGCCGGAGTTTTTCATGTGAGTTTCGGCGTCGAAAACTTTTTGTAACGGAAATGAAACAAGAACAAGGTTTGCGCGCTTTACGCCTGCTCTTGTTGGAGCTTTGGCAAAACTACTTTAGCGAGAAATGAGTTTTTCTTCCATGTGTTTACAGCTGTAACTATTAGGTTTCAGATTCTCGTTCTGGCTTCGCTTCGCTATATTTGTGCGTAAAAGCGCAAATTTCAACGACTGAAATCTTCGCGTCTGTAAATATTACAAAGCCTTCTGCATCCAGTCCCAATAATTGTGTTTGAACACATAAAAATGCTTCACACATGGCTGCGTCTGTCCGCCCTGCACAGCACTGCGTCCCGTCCAGTGATTTCCTGCAATTTCCTTCATTTCCTCCCACATTACAACAGCATTTTGTAATGGATTTATTTTGGGGTTTTTGGAATGTTTCTGTTTTCGTTTAAATAATAAATTGCCGTTGTGATCATTTTCAAAAATACATCCATCATATTTGTCTCGTGAAAATCATTTACAGTTCATGTGTGTAGAATTGGATCACGGCCATGTGGAACCTGCATGCTGGTCATGTACGGGAATGTTTTTAAGCATTTCCTTGGTTTTCCTCTTTTCATATATTGTAAAACACGCACAAATACCTGTATACTCACAAACGCGCGCGCGCACACACACACACAAAACAGGTGATAGAGTGTGACCACTGCTTTCATTCCTTTCCAAAAGTTCCCGACAGCACGAAGCCTTTTACCTGAGCCAAGAGTGTGTAGAATAAAACAGCCAGGCTGCAAACAGTTTTCAGTAAGAGGAAGTGTTTTTTTTTAATGTTTTTCCCTTTATAATAATAATCAGTTAAACAAGTGGGGACTTTAAATTAAAAAAGGTTCCAAGAGAACCAGAAAAGGATCAGTTCTTTCTGATGTCAGCTGTTATTGTGCTTTCCCTCGTTTAGGGAACTGAAATCAGTTTACACGTGAACCCTGTGGGTCCTGCAGCCAAGTAAACTGTCAACTGTTAATAATACCCCGCTATTGTAAGACAATTAAAGTAATTCAAGCAAACATCGCGTAGTCATAAATCTTTGGGGACGCCTCTGTCCAGCAGACAGCGCTCCTCGTGAATTAACCCCCCTGAATGGAACCCGCTATTTTGCTCTTCCTTCTTTTTTTAAATTCTCTTTTCTTTAGCTGTGCCTGTTGCTTGTCCTCTTTCTCATTCGTCAACAAATAACGTTTAAATATTGTCGGAACAATCTACAAAAAGGCGGTCAGGACCAAAACGACCAAGTCAGGATTGAAGCGCGATGTTGCGCGTGTGGCGCGTAAAAATCAAGGCCGGTTCTGGAATAAAAAACTATCTCATATTTTAATTTGCAGGTTTTTCACAAATGATCATTCCGACAAATGTAAAATATTTCCCGCAAATTCATAGCATTAACATCACATTAGTTTCTTAGGTAAATGAGCTCGCGCCTTCACGCATCGCGTTAATAAACGAGGACGCGTTTAAAACACATTTATCACCTCACGTTCGCTTTTTTAAACAAGCTTTGTTTTAGCCTGAAGAGGCTCACAAGTGTCCCGCAGATGTCCTAGAAAAGAGCGAGTTAATGATTGATATGAGAGCAAACTTGCACTTTTTGCAGGCCACCTGTTGAACATGTGTGCGGACATTCTGATTGAAAACCGCACCAGAAATGGTGTGTGCGCGCGCATGTGTATATGTGTGTGTGTGTGTGTGTGTGTGTGTGTGTGTGTGTGTGTGTGTGTGTGTGTGTGTGTGTGTCCAAACGCATTCTCTCAGAAATACGAGGACAAAAACTGTTCAAATAATCCAGCGAAATAAGAGGACGCAGTGACCGCAGGAGGCCCGCGAGATTAAAACCGACTAATTCCTAAAAACACCGCTTTGCTCTGACAAATCTGCTCTCGTCTGAGGTGATTTTGCAGACCACCGCGGTCAGGTTAGTGTCAAGAACCTCTGACTGACAAGCGACAGAGCGACGCTGGGGAAGGGAAGGATGGCGGGTAGCCAGGCGCAGTCATGCGGCTGAGCGGCCCCCGACGGCGGCAGCGGCAGCGCCTGTCCCGCAGTCGGTCCCGCAGAAGCGACAAATATGGTGCACTCGCACCATTTCTGGGAACCGAGGCTACATGCCAGGGCAACGTCATGACACCCAGCGCGTAGCAGCGTGCGTGCGTGCGTGCGTGTGCAGAGTGCGCGGAGTGTGTGTCACTGGCAGCTGACCGCAGAGAAAAAAGTGTGTGGTTTTCTTTGGAGGCATCTGCTGCAGTGATGGCCTGTCAGAAGAATTACACAACTGTTGATGAACTCGGTGTCTCACCTGTGCAGAGACGAGAGAGAGAGAGAGAGAGAGAGAGAGAGAGAGAGAGAGAGAGAGAGAGAGAGAGAGAGAGAGAGAGAGAGAGAGAGAGAGAGAGAGGGAGAGAGAGAGAGAGAGAGAGAGAGAGAGAGAGAGAGGGAGAGAGAGAGAGAGACAGAAACGCTCTCATGCCTGCAGGAATGATTTTCTCTGTGATTTAACGTGAGGGAGAGAGAAGAAGGGGGAGACGCTGGCTGTCTTCCTGCTCCTTTCAGATGATAAATGATCAGATATGGGTCCTAGCTGGGAGGAGAGGGCCTTTTAGTGAGCATGTGTCCACTAATTTATGGCCCTCCTATCTGATTAGGTCAATATAGTGTGCTATTTAATTACATTTGTGTTATAACCCACAACTAGAGATGCTATTCTCTTTTCTTCCATGCAGCAGGCAGGATTTGTGAGGTTCTATTTTTTTGTTCTCCTGCAGCCTGAACATCAGCAGCCAGACCTGCTGTGCACCGTCACAGGGGTCACGCTCGATGTCTCCCGTGTTTGTGTGTCATTCAGGGGTGGAAGTGGAAAACTGCTGCTCGTCACAGACGTGGAAACTGTGTGGGGCGCTTTTTTCGCTCATTTCTTGTGACTGTGTGTGCGTGTGTGTTGACTTTGAGACACACCACAGGGCAGGAGGATTTAATGGCACTGATTCACTTCCTGTGTTGAAGGAGGGCCGAACACACAGGAAATAATAGTTCAGAGCTTTTCTTCACTTCTCAGCACTCCGGATCGTGTTTTTTTGATTTTGCTTGCTTCTTTTACTTTAGCAGAGTTTTTTTTAAGTCTAACCATGCAGCATCTCTCCCCAACACACACACACACACACACTGGCCATTATTAATCTTATCAGTATGAAGTGTAATTCCATTCTCCAGCCTGGCGTATTGACTGGTGCAGTGTGATCATTTGCAGCCTGTCCAATGATTAGGTTATTAAAGATAATGTAGTTGTCTGCTGTCACAATATTGGACTCCCTGTTTCAGGTCAACTATGGGATATCACTTTGAAATGTATCAGTATTGACAACTGAATCATCATCATGTAGCACCCTCTAATGCCTCGGAATTAATAGGAGCAGGGACGTGCGGACTTTTTAGTGTCTATTTGTGTGAGTGCTCAATAACCAGCCGGCGTTGTCTTTTATTTGACCTTGCCGTCAAAGCGCCAACGCGCTTTAACCGAGCGCCTTAAATCTTTAGGAATGAGTCATTTCTCTGCTGACGCCTCAACACGTTCTTTTCTTTTGCATTGATATTCTAAAAACCAAAGCATCACTTCAAATATGTAGACACTGTCTTAGACGGAGCTAATTATTACAAGGATAAAGTCAAAAGTTGGATGAAGACATGCTGTCTGTACATTTTGAATTTTTAGTTCTTCTTTTTTTTATCTCTCATCCGTTGAGTGTTGCTGTCCCCATAAAAAAAAAAAAAACCAAATCCCAAAGGGTTAAAAAAATACATTTGCATTCAAAAGAGGAAACAATTTCCATCCCCTCCGCTCAGTCTGCCTCTGCGTCACTCTGCACCATAAACATTTACATTTAAAGTGATTTAAATCAGTTGCGTTTATGTTCCTCTGAGCATCATGCTGACCTGCGCAGACACAGCTCCTCTCCCTCCCCGTGTCCTGAGTTATGTGTCATTTATGTGAAACCCTAATAATTTCAACCCCACCCTCGCCGTGATCCTGTGTGTGTGTGTGTGTGTGTGTGTGTGTGTGTGTGTGTGCTGAGGATGCAGCAGGTTCCTCTGAGTGTGCATCTCTCTGCGCTGGATTATTATTATTTATTTTTTTTTTGCCAGCAGACCTGAGCTCACAGAGTCGAGACTAATGTGATTGTCTGAATGCAGCCAGAAGTCTCATGTTGATCTGGGCTCTCCCCCAAGCTCAGCCGTAGGGGCCAACATGCACGCCTGTGTTAGATTTGCCTGCTTGTCTATCGGCTTGTTAAAGGGGCTTTCTCCAGGACGCATCACTAAAGGGCAGCAGATGAAAGCTAATTATGATCTAATTAGGTGTGATCACAACACTCAGGCTCACAAACAAACGGCAGAGCTGCGGCTACGCTGGCGGTTTTTTTTTACATGTTGAGTTGCAGTAAAGATGGTGGGGGGAGTGAGCATGCATGGGTTTGTGTCGTGCACAATTGGAGCTGAGCCCATGTTTTTTACCAGCATGTTAATGAAGGCAGAGAGGTGATTTACCCTTCTGCCTCACCCCCCCCTCTCTCTCTCACTAACTCTCTCTCTCTCTCTATCTCCATCTCTCTCTCTCTCTATCTCCCTCTATGTCCCTCTCTCTCTCTCTCTCTCTATTTTTTTTTTTTTTTGTGTTTGTGTGTGTGTTTTTTTTTTTTTTTTTTTTTTTTTTTTTTGGGGGGGGTGAGATATTTTGTTCTTCTCGGGGGGGTTTTTTTTTTTTTTTTTTTTTTGGGTGTGTTTTTGTGGGTGGTGGTTGGGGGGTGGTTGTTGTGGGGGTTTGTGTTTTTGGGGGGGGGGGGGTGGTGTGTTTGTGTTTTTGGGGGGGGGGTGGGTGGGGGTTGGTGGGGGGGGGGGGGGGGGGGTGGTGGGGGGGGGGGGGGGGGGGGGGGTGGGGTGTGGGGGGTTTTTGGGGGGGGGGGGGGGGGGGGGGGGGGGGGGGGGGGGGG
>CAAE01015035.1:21144-60795 GCA_000180735.1 Tetraodon nigroviridis | reverse complement strand
ATTCACATAATTGTACGTGCAGATTCCTTTCTGCACACATACACTATGTGTGTGTGTGTGTGTGTGTGTGTGTGTGCCATCTGTGTGCTTGAACAGGTCAGAGTCCAGTTGGCTCCAGCAGCCAATCAGATTACAGGGAAGCGAAAGGCTCCTGGTGCTCAGACAGACCAGGAGGCCCAAATACACCTTTTCACTCTTTTATTTGACATCAGGAGGAAATAGGTTCTTTCTGAAACTAGAGTTTTAGAACCGGTCCTGATGTGACTGATTGTACACGTGTCAAGAGGATGAACTTGTCCATCAAATATAACCACGGTTTTAAAAACGTAGAAAGCAGATTAAATCTGAAGTACATCATCGTGTGTGTGTTTCTAACAGTTCTGCTTTGAAGCTGTAATTCTAAGTAAGTCTATTAGGGGCCTATTTTATTTCCGTGGCCTTATCTTTTAACTTTTTTCTAGGATTCTCACCTAAAGGCCTTAGATGTTCTCTGTGGTTTTACTTCAGCTTCAGCATTTATTACCCTGCCCTTAAATGTGAGTTTATTCCACATCGTCATTATAAATCTCTTCCTTTTTCTTCATCTCTTTAGGACATCGAGAAAATTCCTCCACCTGTGATAAAGCTGAGCCATCTCCATTTCACCACCTGGGACTCTGAGGTAACTTTTGGACGTGTGTTTCTATATTAAACTACATTTTCCCAAACAAGCAGCAATATTATCTTAAACATTTTGCTACCTTCCGCCAAAGCGGAGACCTGGGATGTCGCTTTGGTTTGGGACTGCAGACAGCAGGGAGCCTCGGATTTATCCGTGATATTATTTTTCTCCTGACTGATGATGGAGCTCTCTCTCTCTCTCTCTCTCACGCTGTTTGCTGTGTGATGCGAGGCAGCTCTGATGGAGCGGTTTGACTGACGGGGGGTGACGAGTGCAGCGCTCGGGGGATGAGACCAAAACCTCCGTTCTGACACCATGACCTCCTTCACTCTCTCTGCTCCCTCTGAGGACAAAAACACTCTTCATATATACACTCTATCATTTCTGTCTGACATGCAAATGGTGGAGGGATGGAAAGATTCTGGTGAAGGCTGTTTTTTTTGGGGGGGGTTGGATTCTCTTGGGTGGTGGATGGAAGGAATGAAAGCAAAGTTATGGATGGAGTTTAGAGAACAAACAGAGGGGCTTTAAACTCAGACCTGGACGCCAGAGTGAGAAATCAGAAGGGAGCGGAGGACTGCAGGTGGCGGCTGCAGACAGACAGGCTAACAGGGTAACCAGAGGCAGAGAGTGACCTTCTCCGCCGCCGCCGCCGCTGCTGCTGCTGCTGCTGCTGCAGGATCGAAAGCTTTATTTAAAGGCCTGGTCAATGCAGGGCGCTGCTGAGGTATCAGCCTCGCAGCCAGGCGACTCATCACCACTGTAATACAACTCTGTAAACCCAACACCCCCCAAACACACACACACACACACACACACACACACACACACACATTGGACACCTCAGGTTTAATACAGTCAAGACACTGGACAGACAAAAATCCAGCATCAGCATGAGCTAATTTTACTGTGCAACAAACAGAACTCGGCTTTTTTCTGTGTGCTCAGCATCCTCGTTTTCTGCTTTATTTTTACTCCATCATGTTGACTTTGCACTAATTGTAAAAAAATAGTAATTAGGAGCACTGAGAATGCAGGACAAAAAGGAATAAAAAATGCTATGCAGACTTAAAGGTGTGTGAGTGTGAGTGTGTCTGTGAGCGAGAGGGGAAGAGAGAGCAAAGGAGAGGAGAGATAGAGAGAGCAGGTGTGTGTGTGTGTGTGTGTGTGTGTGTGTGTGTGTGTGTTGCTTGAAGCATTAGGACACCTGCATGCTTCAGCGTTTTTTGACCATCCAGAGCTCAGAGGTCACAGGCAGGGGTGAGGACGGGGCAGGAGCCCCCCCACCAAACACCCACCCACCGCCACCACGATCTTCCTGTGTGAGCCTCTCGCCACTGCCGCCCCCACATCCACTCACTGAGGAAAAACACCTGAAGGTGCGAGAACACCTGAGGAGCCTGAAGACTCACAAATTAAACATGCCCCTCGGAGTTAGCCTCGCCAGCCCCCAAGGATAGAGGAGCTGTGCAGCGTTCAGAATTTCAGCTAAATTGCCTCCGTCTGCAGATGCCAAGATACACAGACGCCACACAGAACAACTGAGTTTAGATCTGGGTTGTTTTTCCAAACGTGTTGTGTTTTTTCGTAACTCTTGTTAGGAACCGAGAGAATGGCGGCAGCCTAAAGCCAGACCCCCAAACATGGACCCGCTCCTCTTTTATGCTAATACACACAGTTTTTCTCTGTGATGTTTCAGTTGTTTAAGCCTGGATTGTGTTTTTTGTTTTATTGAAACATAATTAGCTGTAAAGCCTGTAAATTTGAGTGAGACAGCCTAAGAGCGCCTGTTGTCCTCGGGTTGAGGCTCTGTGTTCACAGCACTGGAAGAGGAATTTGTGATCCGCCTCAGGTTGGTGTAATATAATGTATTCCCCTGAATCGCAGGAGCTGGCAGCCCGAGGCCTTCCTCCCGCTCGCGGCCTCCTTCTCCTTACACACAAACACACACTCCTTCCCCACACGACACCATCTCCTCCTCTCTTCCTTCTGGGGGCTGCCCAATGCTAGCTGCTTAGCGCTGCACCCAGTGTCTAATTGAATTCAAACACGCTGGCGTTAGTTCCCGATGCTTTAGAGATGTTAACACGGCACAATGCTAACAGTCCTCGGGACGCGCTTCAACACACGCTCCTCTGGAGAAAATGAGTTCTAAGCTGATTCAGGCAGCATATGATTTATTTAAAGTTCCAAACTGTGTCTGTTGTATCCCCTCCAGCATCTTCTTTAAGATCCATGAACAAATCAGCACTTCACTCACACACACACACACACACACACACACACAGAGCACATGCAGGTGAAGCATGTTTCTCTAACCACGCCTCAGTTGCATCTTTTGTCGGCTGTAAATGTGGAACGTTAGTCTCTCTGCATCCATATTGTTGAGCTGTCCATCCACAAGCTCACCTTTATCCCCCAGCTTTCTAACACTCAAACGCTCTGGGCTTTAATGGCACATATTTCCTGGCCCAGGATGCATCTTCCCCTTGTTAGCTTGATAAATAACCAGGCTTGAGAGAAACTGCTGAATTTTAGCTTTCGGCCTCTATTTTCTGCTGGATGACATTAATTTTAAGTGCTGAGAGGGAGCTAAATAATACAGACAGACAAAAAAGGAGGTAAGAAAAGAGGTGCAAGAGTCACCCCACTGTCCCAAGTATTAGTATCTCTCTCTCTCTCTCTCTCTCTCTCTCTCTCTCTCTCTCTCTCTCTCTCTCTCTCTCTCTCTCTTATACACACAAATGCATCCTTCACATAACAGCAGCAAAAAGCACAGCAATAAATGTGTTTTACTGCAGCACATAAACAAAGACCACAAGAATGTCTGCAGGATACACATACAACTTGCAAAAATTAAACCAGTTTAGACCAGTTGCATGTAATTACACACACACACACACACACACACACCCGGGCACACACACCCACGCACACACACACACCCATCGCACACACACCCTTACCCCTCCTGTATGCTGCACAACACAATGGCTCTGGCTGCGACACCTCATACATTATTGTAACATTGCATTGTGCGGTGAATAAAAAGGTCAGCGGTTGGGAACTGGGTCCATGTAACAATAAGACGCATGAAGCGAGCGGCGCCGCTCCCTCAGTCAGCATCCTGCTGCTGCCGAGCGCTGCGAGGAGGAAACGCGCCTTGCTACAGAGCGACACATTCTGCCTGCACGGTTTATGGGGAGGCATCGACATCTAAAACGCAGCGTGCGGAGTGGGCCCACCATGGGCCTTTGGCCCGCTCTGATAAATAGAAAAGATATTGTGAGCAGATTCAACGTGACCTCTTTATTGCCTTTTCTATTTTTGTTAGTGCCCAGATGCATTTGCGTGCTGCAGATGGGACACAAACAACGTGCCTCGCCGTTTCGCAGGTTTTAATCTTGAGGGTGTATTTATCACATGCTGTCATGTTGCGGTCACATGACCACATGAACCACCGGCAGCAATTAGGGCTGATAAATCACTCATTTACAGGAGGAGAGGGAGGGACTGAGTGTGCAAAGAGGAACCAGGAGAGGGTGGGAGAGAGGCAGAGGCATGAATTCCTTCATCCCTTTTTCAATGTTTGTTTGTTTGTGTTTTAACTGTGTTGTGTTTAGGCGCTGCAGGACAAACTGGTTCCAGTTAGGCTCATTAACTCCAGCAGACAGAGACACATAGACAGATGGCAGTCGTTTACGTGATTGTGACGCGACGGTTGCTGGTTTATTTACTGTTGAAGGCTGTCGGCTGCTGAGTGCACACACGTTTCAGCATATGCATTTCTATGAGGACAGAGGACACAATACCAGCCCCGGCTGACTTTAGGACTTCAGCGCACTCGTGGCCCCGTGTCTGCGGTAGAGGCTGAGCTGCACAAAGCGTGTAGAAGTTCCATCGGAACGTGGTGGTGTCGGTTTGCCCACACCTTTATAATAAAGACTGATTAAAAATTCTTTATCGTCACAAAAATACTCTTGTTTTTCATTGATGGATAGAGACAGGAGGAGTGACCGCCCAGGTTCCTGCCTTTAGGATTCAAACGGGACTGTGGTTTTAACCATGACACCACCGATTGGGCTGTGGTTATTCCACAAGTCCAGAATTCTCTGTCTATAATCTCCTGTTTTGAGATCGGGTTCAGGCAGAGCCCTTTCAGACGCTCCGAGCTGGCGTGGCTGCTGTTGATAGATGGATCCCGGAGGTCCGTGTTCTTTACACGCGGTTTTATCCTGAGTGAATTAAAGTGCCTGTAAAATGTGGAAAGTTATGAACGTCAGACCACCTGGGGTGAACATCTGCAGTTTCAGGCTGCAGACCTAACAAACATTACTCTTTCTCTGTCACACACACTCACACGTACACACACACCCACGCGGCTCGGCTCGCTCTCATCTTATTGGCATATGTGCAGGCGGCTGCTCCTTCGGGGAGGTGAGCTAGTTATTACAAATACCAGAAGGTCAAAGGTCAAGTCCAGGTTCTGCTGTTCTGATCAGCGGTCAGAGGCTGGGACGGTCACGGCTCGCCTGTTCAGACTTGGTTTGCGGCGCTGTGGAGGAATCTCCTGCTGAGTTTTGCAGGAAATCTTTGTATTTGTTTAGTGTATTTTTCACTCCGACTGTAACGACTCTCCTTTGAATAATTAGACGCTCTTTTCATGTTCTATTAGGACTGTTTTTCCTCGTGTCGCTGCTCGAGCACTATTTTTTCATCTTCAAAGTGAAAGTTAAAATAGGGCGATCATTGCAATTTAATTACTACAAATCCCTTTGTGAGTTTGCTCCTGTGTTTGTTTACAGGCACAGATTTGCCAGCTTCTGCAGATTCAGTGTGTGTGATATTCACTGAATATGTTTGCTTTCTTGTGTCACTTTGTATATGTGTTTTTATTTATAGTGCATGCATGTTTATGTATATGCATGCGTGTGTGTGTGTGTGTGTGTGTGTGTGTGTGTGTGTGTGTGTGTGAGTGTGTTGACGAAGCTGCAGTGGGGTTTATTTAAATAGATAAGATGGTGTTTTATTCCCAATCAGAGGAATTTCCTGTCGCATCGGAGTCTCTCCATAATAACCCAGAGCACTGGCCGCATCCCCCAGACGGAAACAAACGCGCACACACACTCGCAGTATTGCAGACGCTGCGATTTTTTTTTCTCAAGGGTGTGAAGCTTTGATAAATGAAAATAAATATTTAGTTCTTTACACAGGAAAAAGAGAGAGAGAGAGGAAAATGGCAAAAAGTGACAGCTTGATGTTTCGATACTAAAAAAAATATGAAAAGGAAACATCTTTTGAAACACCCCCCCCCCCCACTTTCCTCTGGGTGCGTGTGTGTGTGGTTTAGGTGGATGAAAACAACATGATTTAGAAGAAACACTCTCTCCTCCCTCCATCTGTTTCTCCAACTGCAAGGTCACGTAGATGCCTCCTTCGCCTCCACCCCTCTCTCCCGTCACACCTTTGTTCTCCTCTTCTCCGAGCCTCATTTTATCCAACATTCCCAAACCTCCGACAGCTCTATAACTATAACTCTGTCCTCCCCTCTTCTTCTCATCCACGGCTAAATGACTCTGTCAGAAATAAAGAGCACTTATCTTATCTATTGCCTCCACTCGACTGTCTCTGTCCCCATCCACGGCTCAAACTAACGTGCATGTGGAGAAAAACTTCACGGACAAACACCAACAGCAGCGCTACACACACACACACACACACACACACACACACACACACACACACACACACTCACAGACGAGCTGCTGTGTGAGGAACACAAACACATCTCTCTTACTTTCTTCCAGTGAGCAAGATTACCAGTGTTTCAGGTTATTGTAGCGACTCAGAGTGGGCCACAGTGAACAACTGGTGGTGTGTGTAACAGGCAGACGGGCAGACAAAGGCTTGACAGGGGACAGCTGCCTGCCTCTGTTCCTCCATCCCCCTTCCTGCTCCTCCTCCTCCTTCTTCATCTACCTTCAAGTTCTGCTGCTGTCATTGCCTCCTTGTCTGCCCCTTCAGAGAGATCTGCGTGTGTGTGTGTGTGTGTGTGTTGGTATGTGTGTGTCTGTGTGTACACATGTTAACCACCTACCAGGCACCCAGCAGGAGGCTTCAGAGAGAGAGGAGAGGAAAGATAGAACGATGACAGGGCAGTTGGGAGGTGTGTGACTGGGATAAAACTCTCAGCGAGAAAGGCAGTGATTAGTCTCACACACACACACACACACACACACACACACACACACACACAAAAACACATACACACTTGTATTTCTATTTTTGTGGGGACTTTTATAGAAATAATACATTACCCAAGCTAACAGAATCTAAAGTATTTATTCAGTAGAATGTCAGAGGAAGAAAACCAGTGACAGGAGAACCAGAGCAGCTGTGTTTGTACGTGTGTGTGTGTTTGTGTGTGCATGTGTGTGTGTGTGTGTGTGTGTGTATGTCTGTGTCTGTGTGTGTCTGTGTGTGCACTTGTGTATATGTGAGGATGTTTGAGAGATGAGAAGAGTGATAATTCCTGCTACCCTGAGGCCTCTCGCAGCCTCGCGGGCTCCCTATAGGTCCCCTGATACATGCCTGAGCAGAAAGCCCAGGCCCACTAATTGGCCCCTGTGATAACACCAGAAAGAAAGGCAGCATGTTTGGCGAACACACATTTCTACAAGTGCGAATTTATTGGTTTGTGTTTTAACCACTCTACACAAAGTGTGGAGTGGTTTGAAGCACCGCTTCCTTCTTTAAACGGCATCTTTCTCTTTAATTGCTTCATTATCTCTGTGTGCTTATTAAATGTAAGATAATTGTTAATTATCACGTGAGGATTTGTAAAGGATTTGTCTTGAGTACCAAAACAAATTAATTGAAACGTAGGTTTGAGGGTGCTTGTGCGCACGTGTGTGTGTGTGTGTGTGTGTGTGTGTGTGTGTGTGTGTGTGTGTGTGTGGACATTTGTTTGAATCTTTTTAATTGAGATTCATAATGAGGAATTCAAATGAGGTTCATAGCTAATTGTAGCAGCGCAGGTAACATGCAGATAGATTTAACGATGATTCAGTGTATCCTGCAGCCTAACGAGAGTTTGATTAGACCGTCAGACGACTCTGGCTGAAATCATTACTGCAGTTTGAAAGGAGAAAAAGAAAAAGCACGGCGGCGGAAGGGCTGGCGTGGAAGAACTCTGAACTGGTCTTAAAGAATGGAAGTTTAAATTCAATTTAAGGAAATCATGTAAAGACTGTAGAAGACGGAGTCAGCCTCATTACTCCAGTTAATAGTATTATGCAAAGAGAACATGAAAGTCATTTAAGATTGTGTTTCTTGCGATCACATGACATGTCAGGTTATCCATCCAACATTCCCCATACCATCGCAGACAGCTGTGCACATCTGGGCGCTCTGGGAGGCGAGGGTGAAGAAGCTACTGGCAAAAAGTGGCTACAGACTCAGGCACCAGAACACAACCCAGGTCTGGACCAACACAACTTCCGCTGCCTATTTCCTTGGAATAAAACCAGCTCCTCACCAGGTAGCCCAGAGGTGTCCGTTCACACATCCCCAGTCGGCCATTCTACTTTGTTTCAATTAACTAGCAGGAAGGCGGTAATAACCGGCTGATCAATTGTCATTTCTTCAAGGCCGAGGCTGCGGAGACTCACCCATAAAAGATGATGCAGCCTTGGGGACGTCATGAAATACCATCAGGCAGGACAGCGGGTGTTTTCTTAACCACATAAACTGTCAAACGTCACTTTGATAGTTTTCCAAATGTTACTCAAACACATATCCAATTTTTTTCGCCACGGAGACTCAGCCAAACAAAAGAAAAAAGGCTGATCAAGCAGCGCAGGGACAGCGGAGGAAGCTGCATTTGCATCACGAAACACTGAAAAGCTTTTAGTGACGCAGGCTGGGAGAGGGAGGTCAATATGGATGGCAACCCAGCGCATTGTAGGGTATATGGTGTGTGATCATATCAGAGAGTACAATCATGTGTGAGACCCACCTCCCAGAGTTTCACAGCGCCACTTGATTTGTTTTGTGTTGTTGGTGCGGTGGACAGAACCGATGGCAGCAGTAACTGTTTGATGGTGGGGCTTTATGGAGACACTATATAATGGCCCTGACAGTTTATTCGGTGCGTGTCAGCGACGGGGATTTGTGACGCCACCACAGCTCACACACACCTGAATGTAAATGCCACAGAGTTCTGCAACGTGTGACACTGAAAGAGGCTCAAATACCAAACTACAACTGTTAGCAAACAGAGAGAAGGGCTGTTTTTATCATTTTTAGTTCTAGCATGGTCGTTTGCATTCCTTTGGTACTCTAAAGTCGCCGTGAGTGTCTGAAAGAGCCTAACGAGAGGTTACAGCAAGCTGCAGCAAGAGCGGACTAAGATCTTTAGACAGTAAAGAAAAAGAATTTCTGCCTCTATTTTTGCAACAGCTTTGTGTGGACGCAGTTGTTCCCCGGGGTCCATTAGTCGGGTTCTCATTGGTGCTCCTCTGGGCTGGATGCTATTAGCCCTGTGATTGGGTATTGAATTAGCCTGCTGATTGGGTATTGAAAGACTGAAGACTGATGAGAGGATTTGGCTAAGCTTTCCTCTCCAAACCTCATTACTCACACTCAGAGAGAGCAGAGCTGGAAGTCAAACACACACACACACACACACACACATCCCAGTGTCCTGTTTGAACCTGCACGTGTTTGAACGCGCACGTCTTTGAGAAGGCTGAACAATTTTAAGATCATTCCCATCACCTGCAGGTAAAGGAACAATTAAGTCCTGACAAAGGCCCCTGAGAGCGAGAACACAACCGATAAAGTGAAAAGTGATATGACACACAGGGACAGTGGGCAGACTGGGGGGACTGGAGTAAAAGAAAAGCCCCATCGGGCCCAGAAGAGAGCAGCAATAGGAGGCAGCTGAGGAGAGGAAAGTGTGAAGAGCTGCGGCTGATTTATGCTACGTTTCATCCCACAATAAAGATTATGGACGGCGGTATCGATTCAGTCGGGGACGTGGCCATGACTGGACTCTCAGGTTGGGACAAAAGACAATTCTGCTTATTATCATTCTCAGACGCAGCCAGGAAGTCGTTTGCTAGCCGCGCACGTGTGGATGAAAGCGCATCTCTACATCTGTGCGCCAGGCTCAGATCAGCCTCTGTATTAGCAGCACGACTCTTCCCTCCTCTGAGAAAGCGCTGAACCCCGGCCCGTCCTCCTGTTTCATGAGGCGGCCAGCGAGCAGCAGGCGCTCCCAGCAGACGGAGGGATGAAGTTATTGACTCCACTTTGATTTAACCTCTCCCGCCCGGTGAGCACAAGTACACAGAGCCACTCACAGACTGGGGAATTCTGCAAACCACAGCCTGCACTCACAGAGCATGTTAAGACTGCATTTCAATTATTACTTTTAGATTTTTTTTAAATGCGTTCCTGGGATGGAAATACTACAGACATGACACTATAAGTACCCATTATAAGGGAATATTTAATTATAAGCTCCTGGATTTAGAATTAATGTAAGTAAATGCATTTGGGCCCTGGCCATTAAGAGGAGGACAAAAAAAAAACAAAAACGCTTCTATATGATTCATGATAAACAATAAATAATACACCTGACGCTGTCTCTGGTTAGTTCTGTCACAGAACTATATCGTCCTGCCAAACTGGCTCCCACATTCAGATCTTTAGATAAAAAAACTTATGTGTTGGTTTTTTACTAAGTGGAGAAGCAGATGAGCAGAGGTGTGTAAAATCCAACCTGGGGAAGAATAAAACCTGCAGGTTTGCAGGGGCAGAAAAAACTAAACTCAGAAACATGTTTCCATTTTTTTTTTGCAGCGTTTTGGGGCCAATAGCATCTATGACGGAGAAGTCTATGTCCATTTAAAGTAACTCGTAAACAGCGTGGGCGCACATTCCTGCACAGTGTATTATTGTTTGATTTAAGCCGACAGTAAACCTTTCTCTCCACGTTATTTTGATTTGGCTGAGCGCGTCGACACAATGCGAAGTCCTAATACGCTACCTAATTTCAGACCATTAACAGACAGAAACAACAGCTATTATCTACAACTAATATCACTGAATGCTGAATTGGCTGCGATGCTGTTGAACAGGACAATGGCGCCAAAGTGCACTTCTCTTTCAATTAATTACCCCACTTTTGTTTCTTGAAGTGACAGACAGAGACACACACACACACAAACACACACACACACACAAACACACACACACACACACACACACACACACAAGTTTGTTTTTAGAGCAAAAAGAGGGAAGCGAGGGAGTGAGGAAGAGGGTAATATCAGCAGGCTATCTATCCTCTCTTCCACTGGTGCATCCCAATCCTCTTTGGAAATAACAAATGCATAAAGGAGCCACAACACAAATATATCTGCCTGGCTCAGATAGATAGGCCTATGCGAGAGTTTAATACCCTTATGTAAACCAGTAACAATCAAGCCCTAACACACACCCCCACATCACCACTAAGGGGACAATAAGGAACCCGCTGAATTCTCTCTCACCAGATATGAAGTGAGGGATGATTGTGTGAGAGAGGGAGTGAGGAAAAGAGAGGCTGAAGCGTTTTCTTCAGCAGATAGGGAACAATGCAGGAGCGCAGATTGTTTTGGCTCCCTGGTGCTCGGCCGTGCCGGCTGTTGTTTCAGCGGTGGAGAGCAGATACAGACCTTGACCTCTGAGACCGGAGACGCTGACTGACACTCTGCTCCGCTCACTCATCCCTCAAATTCCACTCTTTTGATATCTCACTCTCACCCCTCTGTGCCTGTTTGGTTTTGCACTTTCTCCCCCTCCCGACTCCCTGCGTTTGCCTCCCCTCGCTGAAACTGACAATTCGGCAGACAAAGTGAGGAGCAAGACGAAAAACCAGGAGCTCATTTGTCTAAAGAATGTTGCCACTGACAAGCAATTTAAAATGAGGAAAACACCAGCAAGCAGCACGTATGGCAGATTTCTATAGTTTGGAATTCAGAAAAAAAGTTTACAGCATCCTTACACTAAATATTAGCATCCCAAATTACAGAAACGTGATTCTGCATGATCGATCACACACACACACACACACACACACACACACACACACACACACAAACACGCGTATTGTTGGGGAGTACAATCAGGACTCAGTAATGCAAAGGTTAATATCAGACATCAGCCCATCTGCATGCCTCTCTGGAGGAGAGCAGCCCTCTTTGTCTCTTTGCTCTGAGCACTCTGAGATTACGCAGGCTGACATTTCACACTCGCTCGATGGAGAAAAATTGAGACTCTTTATTTTACAGGCGTAGAGGGGAGCAGTGGTAACAGCTGAGCGGTGTAACACACTCTCCCTGCAGCATTCGCCTCTCCCTCTCTCTGACATACATTAGACTTTCAATCACACCTGTATTTGTTTATAAAACCTTTGTTAGACATGGAGATGTGGAGCATCAGAGATGTGTGCGCTGGAGTGGCATCAGAGGGAGCTTGAACTCCAGACACAGCAGTGTGTGTGTGTGTGTGTGGCTGCTGATCGAACCTGGCTGCACGCATGTGTCTTTGTAATTGCGCGTGCCTCGAAGTTCCCCTTGATCATTCAGCTTAATGCTGCACTCTCCCGGCACAGCCCAGAAGAGCCAGCGAAGAAGGCATCAAATATTTATACAGCATTATCCCCGATCCTATAGCCTGTAAAGGAGGAAAAAAGGGGGAAAAAAACAAAGCACCATGTTGACTCTTTATTTTCTAGTGCATTATAGGTCTGGGTTTAGGTCAGAAGGCTCCACATCAACGGTGCAGTAAAGCAGAGACGCAAAAGTCTCTGCGTTTATCACAGGTTCGGCAGCTGAATTTGCTACAGCGGTTTAACGGTGGGAATGGCGCCAACATACAAAAGGAGAATGCGAGAGAGTCCTAATCCTGCAGCCCTGCAGCTGACCGGCTGCTGCTGCACTGAAGGCTGTTTTCTAGAGCAGAAAGAGCCTGATCTGAATGTTGTTTCCCTCTGATTGATCGCCCTGGCCCCAGGCTCCTCTCAGCGCCTCTCTCATTCTGTCTGAGTATTTACTGGAATGTTGGGAGGATAAAAATCACTGGCACACTCGGCACACCAGGCAAACACAAGACGGAGAGAAGCTGCGGGGGCCCACACAGAGGGCCAAATGAGGACACAGCTGAGAGAGAGCAGGACATGTAACAGGGATGCGCAGAGATAATCTAAACACCAGAAAACCGTTTATAATGACTTTGCTGGTTGTTCACATTAGTGATAATGTAAGTCCTCATTCCAACAATTTGCTGCAATTTATTTGACTCACACTGAATAGACCAACAGCGTCACAGTCTAGTTTAAAATGACAAGCAATTATGAGTTAAAAAAAAAAAAAAGATTTAAGAGAAAAGCCGGGGCTGACTTCACACACAGATCTGGCGCGTTCATTAAAAACTTGGCTTTTGTTTACTGGGAATGTGTTCGATGGGCCCAACTTTAATTTTGGAGCGTTTGCCTCCATGGGGCAGGAGGAGGAGCTGCAGCAGGCCGCAGGGCTGCTCTGCAGGCGCTGATGTGCTGCGGACAGGGCAGCTCTCGGCTCTGTCTGTCAGCCGCTGAAGCCCCTGTGTGCTGCATGGAGCGCGTGGAGCGAGCTGAGTGGGGTTTCCCTCGGTTACAGCCCCGTCACGGTGACAGGCTGCCACGCTGCAGCTCCGAGAGGTCACAGCCTTCAGTCTTTCACTCTTCTTTTACTGTCACACATCTTTTCCACCTTTTTCCCCACGTCTAGTTCCTTTTCCTCCCACTTTGAGCCTCTTTTTAAACCGACCCAGGGCTTTCTGTCAAATCGGATATACAACTTCTGCCACCTAACCAAGGAAACCCCCGCTGGATTGCAGGTCTCGGACTGGGGCGGCCACCCTGGTTTTATATGATTAAATGCAGTTTAACCTCTCTGATTCTAATCAGGACCCAGTGGGTGTGTCTGTATTTCCTTTGTTGCTGCTGCCCTTTAGATGTAGCGTCTGAGGGAGGTTGGTTGCGTAATGCTACAGCTGAAAACGCTGCTTGTCAGGCGTTAATCTGCCCACTCTGCAGATTACTGCTCAGATTACCACAAAAAAGAAGACCGAAAGGGTGTGGGAGATCACGCCGCTGACTCCTGCACCTGCGGGTGCTCTCAGATCTTTCACAGACGGGTTTTTGGTTTGTTTTTCCTGGCACACACAAGTTGTGTGTGACCTTCTAGCATCTTATTATAAGCACCTAACAGGAGAGGAGGAGAAAAACGGGAGCACGGCTAGAGGTAAACGACTGCAAAGATTCACTCAGAGATCTGAGGCAGCTCAGAGTGAATAACAGGAACATGAAGGTAGCGAATGTTTGGTAACGGTGCAGCTTTCTCACTCAGTCTGTGTGTGTGTGTGTGTGTGTGTGTGTCTGCTCTCACTCTGTCAGGTTTATATCTGTTATGTTTCTTAATTAGCCAATAAAGGTCATGGCATCTCTCAGACGGTGGGAGCGGAACATGCAAATGAGCCAGAAGGTCAGGAGGAAAAGTGACCGCCTCACACCGCCCAAATATGGGCACGACTGAGCTGCCATACAAATACTGCTAGGAACCCCACCCTTCCCCACACACACGTACACACACCTAAATAAACAGCAGTTGGTTCACAACCTGCATTGGGTAGCCTGTTATGAAGTAATAATATTAATTCTTGCTGTATAAAACCAGCTTGTGTTTACGTGCTGGAACAATTAGGCTAGTTGGTTGTTGTTGCAGAAACTGTCTCAATATGCAGAAGAGTTTTGGTCCTGGCAAAAAAAAATTAACAATCAAATTCAAGGTTTAGGTAAAAAGTAGTTCTTCTGTCTTTTAGATACTGGGTTGCAAGTTCAAATGGACTAAGGTCTTTTTTTTTTGTTTTAGGATTGGATGTAAGACACAACAAATCCATTGATTCTAACATGTAGCTGTTACAGAAAACTGTGTTGTTGGTGTTTCGGTCTGTCGATGTTGTAACTTTGTGGTGAATCTGGTTGTGGTCTTTGGGCCTTCTGCTGCAGAGCTTGTGTGTGTGTGTGCGTGTGTGTGTCCTAAATCCTGAGATTGTGTAAAGGCCTCTCTCTATATGTTTATTTCCCTCTCGCGTTCTAGATCTATAACAGTCTCTTTCTCTGGGTCTATAACTCTACTTTTCCGTCCTCACATCTCCTCTCCTCCCCCTCCGTCGGTGGCTTGCTTGCACTTTTCTAAAGCTGATCATTCTCCCGACCGCGTTTCACCCCGACTTAAATCAGCCACCTCCCGCCTGTATATCTTCCAGTGCTTTTCTAACATTGTATCAGTGCTGTGAGTCAGAAGCGTCTCTTCCAAATACCACCAGTCATCGATTTCTCTCGGGTGGGAGGTGGTCTGGCTGCTTGCCTGCCTGCCTCCCAGCAGACTGAGTGATGGACTCGGGGTGACGCCCAACCCAGTACACTCCAGAACCGGGCAGGACGCACTACTACGTTACACCCAGTTGGATACAGAAAGGCTGTGTGGGAGAGGAAGATAGACACAGAGCTGGGGAGGGATAAATGACAGGATGCTGGGGGGTGGGGGGTTCAGGTCTTGAGCTCATTGTGAACAGAGATAAACGCATCCATGTATCAGCGCGAGAGGAGACTCTAATGACAGAGATGTGAAATAAAGCCAGATCTTCTCACATGTGAGCGGAACATGCGTGAGCCTCACTATCTCCAGCTGCAGACTTTTTGCAGACTTTCCAGCAGTAAAAGTGCAGCAAAGTCAAACTTTCATCTGCAGAAAGAAGAGACCACGGCACAGAGAATGGGGCTGAATTCCGCTGTGGTTTCACATTCAAGCTGCCCTAAAGTCCAAACTTGAAACAGCCTTCAGGACAAACACATAATTTGAGCGTGTTGTGAAATGATAAACATACTTCCTTCTTTCTGCAGCACTTCCACGTTGAAACAACAGAACGAGCCTGCTGTTAATAAATGCTGAGTACCGACCGAGGAGCCGGAGGTCAGTCTTCCACATTAGCTGCAGGTTGTGCCAGAGACGACGTGCGTGAAAACATTACGTATATTAGCCGAGCTGCTGCTCTGTGTCCGTCCTCTGTTTGCAATAAATGCTTCCTCGCACTGTAACGATGAGTTCTACAATAATAGGCTGTAAATTATTACGCAGCTCAGCAGCGGATACTATAATGCTGATGCTGTTTACAGTATCAGCGTGTACATACGGCTGAATCGGTGGATAATGACCATCCACACGGCCGTTCGCTGCAGCCACTCAGGGGTGGATTGGAGGGAGGAAGACAGAGGCTGGTGCACATTCTGATCAAGAATATCAAAGTGTAAAACACTTGATTGATTTCAGTGAGGGATCAATAAGTGTATCACAAGCTGTATCTACTATTAGAATAGAGCTGCGGTGAAGTGGTTCTTTTCCTCAGGATGGATAGTGTGAAAAGCTTATTATGGTATAATTTATTGCTCTGTCTCTGCCATTTGGGCTCAGTGTTATCGCTGAGATCATCCCACACACACACACACACACACACACAGAGGGCTTGAGAGTGAATTGGACGCAGGAGTGTGTGTACACGTGTGCTGGGCAGGTGATTACATATGAAATGTACACCAGGGTGAATCTCAGCCGTGTTAATAGCTTTTTAAATGTCAGGGAAAGTCAGGGAATGATAAAAGAGAGATGTGTTATCCACTGTCGCCATGATCACCGCAAGAACCTCCACAAGGCTCTGTGTGTGTGTGTGTGTGTGTTTGTGCAGGAGCGGGCCAACTTCCACCTGTGCTGATGTCAGCATGATTTACGCACCATATCAGATTAGCTCTGAGACGGAGAGAATGAGAGGAGCAGGGCGAGGAGGGGGCGTCAAGACATTTACTCGCTGGCTTATTGTCGTGTGCTTTCATCTTGTTCTTGCCTTTGAATCGAGGGCTGAGATATAAATAAAAACGTCTCCTGTGGATACAGTTTCCTAATACGTGCTTTATTGATTGGACTGCCAAAAACAGCAGCCATGTTGAAACGGCCCGTAAACATTAGTGTGATGGTGTTCCCGTGAGTAGCCTCCCTCTGCATCTGTCTGCATATGCACAGAGTCAAAAGAGTCCAAAACGATGTTGTCCAATATTGACACAATGTGAAAAGTCACTACTTTACTTTGAAAAGTCTTTTTTAAACCTTAACCAGCCAACTATCTCTGCAAATATCGAAGTGTGTGTGTGTGTGTGTGTGTGTGTTTGTGTGTGTGTGTGGCTCAGTGCCCTGGTTCTAACAGAGGGTTGAGTGATGTCACAGCAGACTGTATTTTAATAGAGAGGGAAGCAATTAGAGAGAGGACGGGGCAAGAGGTGGAGAGATGGAGGGGCTGTCTGTGTGACACAAAATACACATGGTTCACACACACACACACACACACACAGCACGCACTCATTACTAAGGATGAGTTAATTAATTGCACAGTGATTCACAGCATTTGCAATTAATCTCGTTAGTATGTGAGTGTGTTTTTGAGAGGTAACTATTCTACTTTCCATTTGTAAAACACACACACACACACACACACACACTACTACACACACACACACAGTGCACATACCCCAGGGGGCGGGGACACTATGTTGGCTTTGTCAGATTAGGTTTTTAATCCATTTTATATGAACATTTATTTTTATCCATTTGTTCAGACTGCAGCCATCTTTAGACCCTATTAGACAGGTAAGACATCAAACGGTATTTAAACTCAACTCTTAATAAGCCTTTTTATCCTTTTAGAGATGTATTGTGTACATTTGGTAGTCTTCTCTCTATTAATTATATGGCAATAATGAAGCTATGAGTTCATTAAGTTTTTTTAAGGTAGTTTTCATTTGCTTAAAAGCCTGAACACTCAAGAGCCCCAATTTTGGATAAAAACTATTACCTTCTAACCTATTACCATTCTATCACCTCAGGCTTCTGAAAATTCTTCAGCAAAACTCTGAGCGCATTCCTTGTCGGTGTCTTTTTAAAAGTGCTGAAAAATGACTGGTTATCTCCGCTTGCTGTACCCACCATCCTTTGCTTTCATTTGCATGGGCAGAAGTAGAGACAGAATCACATTTGGATATTAGAACAATCATTTTAAAAAAAGGTTGATTTGAAGAAAGGTTGAGGGTGGCTGAGTGACTAATGAGGACAGCCAGCTGGTAGAGGTGTAAATCTGTCGGCAGCCTTCATGAAAGGGGTATTTGTTAGGATTTTAGCATGTTTGCATATATGAAGCCTAATTTATTAGAATCAAACACCATCAGGCATATTTACAAGAAGGTTCTGGTCCACTGCCAATAAGTCCATTAAGTGGACTGTTGGAGAGGGCTGATGTGATCTCACACACAATGGTAATTGTGAGTGGAAAGACGCTGGAGCGATTCTCAACGAGGTGATTATCAGGGTTCACATTATTGTGCCGTTTCATCAAACATCGATCTCAGATTAAGAATGTAAAACACAAAAGGACAAACGGAGACCAGAGCAGCCTTACATCCTGCAAATACTAGAGGCCAAAGTCTCCATTCATGTGTGGTAAAAATGGTGGTAAAAACGTAAGAAGCAGGAGACAAAAGAATAAAAATCAAGAAGGAATCTAAAGAACAGCAACTTGTAGACTGCTAACATGAGTTGTTTGCTAAGGATGGGTGGATAAAGTCCTGTTACGGATTCGAGGCTTTTACAATATGACCCGATCTCAGGAGAAACAGTGACACCTAGTGGCAGAGTGGAGCAGAGCCACAGATGCTCTTATTATAAGGCAGAAAACCCTGAAAAAAAGACTCTACATAGAAAAAAGAGAATATGTTTCACACTAAAACCAGCTGAGATATCCAAAGTCTAACAGACACGCATGCACACATGTGCCTACCTGCTCTAGGCTGGCCTTTATTGAGGATGTTACACCCCCCCCCACCACCCCACTGTCCAGCTGTGCGGATGGATTAACGGAATGGTTTGGAAGTCTATTGATCCTCACAGCAGAGCCAGTTAGAAACAAGAGAAAAACGAGTCTTCAAAACCAGCGTGGCTGTGAGTGTGGAGTCTGGTGGGACAGGGGGAGGAACGGTGTGAGGGAAGGGTGTGTGTTTTGGACCTGACTACGTCTTTAATCAGCACCAAGGACATTTTGGTGGGTCCTCACCAGCTGAAATGGCTGTTTGTGGGTTAAAACTGCAGGGTTAGGGTTCTTGACTTTAGGTCATGGGGGGACGGGGACATGTTATATCAAAGACAGTCTTCTTAAAAATACTAGCACAAACATTTGTGTGTGTGTGTGTGTGTGTGTGTGTGTGTGTGTGTGTGTGTGTGTGTGACCTTGGCTTGGCCCAGTGCTAAAGTGGGGCGTCCGGAGCGTCAGCGTGTGAGCAGCCATGCGTTCTCCTCCAGATTAGCAGGCTTTATTACTACCACCGACCACTGGCCTGACAAATCCTCTTACTTCATTTTGCCTCCCTCTTCCTCTTCCTCTTCCTCCACCTCATCTTCCTCCCCTCCCTTTCTTCCACTCTCCATGGTTTTGCATGCTTCACCTTGCGCCCCACCTCACTCGCTCAGTCTAATCGCCCTATTTTCACTTTTCTCTATGTTTTTCTCATTGTCTTTACTTCCTACACACCCATACAGCTCTGCCCCCCTTCCCTCTCTCTCTCTCCTTCTAGCGCTCCATCTGCACCCTCCCTCTCTACGGTGTGATGAATCTGTAGACGGGGGCTAATAATTGTACTTCAGCACAAGTGCTCGTTTTTCTTTGTGTTTGAAAGCTCTGACAGGCACGGGCTCCTTCTTCTCAACCTCCATCCCTCTGTTTGTACCTCTTTTCTCACTCTTTTCTCCTTCTATCCACACTCACAATAGGTACATAAAATAACTCAGGGTTTACAAGGTCATGCTGTCTAACGGTGAAGGCTTGCTGGGGATTTGGGGAGCAGAAGGTTTTTCTCAAAGGTGCCATGTTGAGATTTCCATAAAAAACCTGAGAAAGTTATAGTTGGTCGTGGCCGACCTGCAGGGAGAAATAAAAGCATTTGATAGTGACGAGGCTCCGTGAATTACAGTGTCCAGATCTGGATCCAAATGCTATCAATGCTGCTCTCTATGATGAAACAGTCAGGGAACTTCATGACAGGAAGAGATAAAAACGATCATCCTGCACCAGATTAAAGAAGACCTCCACGGTGTGTTTTAGCAGAGAAACACCATAGAAAGAGATAAAACATGAGGGACATGTACAGAAAATGTGTGTGAAATCATGACAAAGGGGGAGATTTTGTTAGCTAAATGTCAATGTGAAGAATCTGCAAAGAAAAGAGGTAAAGACACCGAGGTGAGAGCGTCCGCTTGTCTTCAGTCAGACCCACAATGTGTGAGTCTGGGAGGAGAATAGAGACTTTACTGCCGGCTGTAGTCGGATGGTAAACTTCCTCCTGGCAGATATTTATTGAGTTAGTTGTGTCTAGAGAGAGCTTTAACATTGATTGTGATCATTAAATATATCCGCCTGAAATGGCAACATGGCATTCCCTCAGTCAATGGAGCCAGTAGAAGCAGAACAAAGGCATAATCAAATCAATCCTCTCATAATTATTCTTTGAGAGGGGGAATTAATCACATCAAGGAATTAAAAAAATAATGGAAAATGAAATGTTCAGCCATAAACAATTACTGCCAGAACTGAAATAAACTCAGCGAAGGAGAAAACCCTGCTAATTAAATGAAAATGGCGTTCTCCTGTGTAGTCAGTCTTTTGTTTACACCTGTTAACGTCTTTTTTTTTTTTTTTTCCTTTTTTTTTAATTTAATTTTTGCTTGTACTTTTACGGAGAGAAAGACATGAAAATGTGTGTAGGTGTGTGTGTGTGTGTGTGTGTGTGTGTGTGTGTGGCCTCGTGGGGGTCAAAAGATCAAGGTCCCGCTCACGTGAAAGCCGGGCTTTACTGTCCTCTCTGCTGGCCAGGAGGAAGTGTAGCTCATTGATTAGCTATCAGATGATTCCGATAGGACCTGATCGATAGGCCTTTGTATGGAAGCCAGACAGGGCCCTCCCTCTTCCATCAGACACACATGCGCGGTTCTGCCGCCCCGGCGCAGCGCCACAGTCATGTCTGGGCGCCTGTTGTTGCCGACATTCTCCCTTGCGTGTCGGGTCGGCCCCCCGATCGAAGTCTCTCGAGCCGCCGTTTTCTTGGAGTCTTCTCTCTCAGAGCGGCCGTGGCAGACTGGCGCTGGCGTGAGTGGGCGTGGTGAATCATTTACCAGGTGTGTGAGTGCACTCTGGAACAAGGAAATCTTCATCGTCCTGTGGTCAGTGAGATTCACTCCCTTTTTTTCCTCTGACTCGTGCCACCTGAAGGATTCAGAAGGTCAGGACAGGCGTGGTGTGTGGGGCAGATGACAGGAAGTGTTGAGGGGACGTCTGCTGACGGGCAGGTGTTTGGGTTGGATTCAGTGAAACCAGATGTGCTTATTTAGTCTCTGTTCTGGGTCAGTCAGTTAAATGCTGGGAATTTATGGGCACATGGGCAGTGTGTGTGTGCGTGTGTGTGTGTGTGTGTGTGCATTCTGTGAAATGACAGTGATAAGACACCTGTGGAGCAGCTGCAGGACAGATTAGAAGAGAGCAGAATGTTGGTCTGATTTCAAAGCTGTATTTGTGTCTGAATGTCTAACAATGTGCGTGTTTTTCTCCAGCAAAATGAAAAGAGAGTAAATGAAACATAAAGAAATGGACTTGTAGGGGGGCGAACGGAAAATGATCTGCTGTTTTCTCTTTTTTTTGTCAGATTTTCTATTTTCACAGGCAATAATTCTCCCTCTGCTGGCTTTCTGAAGATCTGTACTTTCACACGCCTCTGAAAAGTTTATAGACTTTTATTCATTCTTCTTTTTCTTCTTGTGTGTTTACAGAAATCATCACCCCGAACCGCTGATGTTTGATAGCCACCTACAGCAGAGGGACTGCCAGAAAGCACAATGTCTCAAAAGCAACCCGGATTCAACCACAAAACAACCACAAAGCAAACAACAATCGCCACAACGCTCCCGACACCACGAAGGACAAACACTGAGAAGGCAAAGAAACGGAACTCTGGAAATCAGATTCTTCACCACCTGAATTTGCTCCAAATTCCCCCCCCGGTTCAGACACTAACACACAGCCCGAGAAAAACAGCAAAGAGGAGAAAAGCGAAGTCCCTTTAGCACATGTAAATACGTGTACAGACAAAACAAATAGGGATGTCGATAAGGAATAAAAGTATTGCAGAATATTGTATATATCTACAGGAGTCCACCCTCTAGTGTGTTTATACTGTATACCCTTGAGTGTCACATGCCCGTCGCCCTTTATTTTCGAGTATGACCAAAAGGATTTAGCAGAAAATGTGCTCCGCAACACCGGCAAACATCAGCGAGCTGATGCTGGATACACAGACATTTATTTGGCAGGTTTTTTTTTGTTTTGTTTTTTTTTTATAGTGCCCAAAGTTGCTGAGTCTTTCCTGAGTAGACAAACCCATGATGTCGACAAGGCCGGTTTAGTTTAGGTCCAGTTGTGAAGTTTGAACCCTGGAGAGGGGAAACTTTAAGATTGGAATCCCCAGTTGCCACTGTAATCTCCCAGAGCAGAGCTGAAGACAAGTCAAGGTGAGGTTTCTCGTGTATATGAACCCCTCCTGCTGTGTTCGTGTGGTGTTTTTAGCCCCTGTAGTGACGTAACGTAAGCAGACAGACTGTGGTCAGGCAGCTCTCTTGTACAGTAGTTACCGTTCTTTTAATTTGCGGCTTCCTCCCTCCTTGTTTGGACAATCTTCCTCCTCCTCAGAGCGCCTTTATACCTGCAGAACGCTCTGTGAGCAGTTGCTCGCTCAGCTGCCACAGGCTGGCGGCGCTGCTCTGATCCTGGGCCTGGGCCGAGGGCAGGCAGCGGAAGCAGTTGTTGAAGTACATGCCTCCCAGGCCCTCCAGCTCCGGAGCCAGCGCGCAGTACACCGTGGTGGCCGCCCCTTGTTGCTGCGGACGCAGAAACACAGAGAAAGAGAGGAACTCAGCGTGCACATCCAAGGCTCATCAGCGCCAGGTTACTGAGAATCTATTCAGATGGAGAGCGAGCGAGCGACCTTTAAGAGACACGTAGAGACAAAAAAACCCACACCTGGACGGCTGGGTCCCGGTAGCACGGGGGAAGGAGAAGCCCAAACTGTACATATACAATATTTATATACATATATTTATTTATTTATTCATTTCTCTACCTAGCGTGTGCAGTACATGTGAGTTCACACCAATGCAACAAACCTACAGCAGCGGAGGGAGGGAAAAATAACCCAAAAAAAAAAAAAAGAAAACATTACAAAAGTCTGAATAGAGAAAACCACAATTTATGTGTCCATATTGTAAAAATAACAGGTTTTATTGCCATGGTGATGAATATGTATATTTTCACAGGATGTGTTGGTGTGCTTAGCCATGCGTTCAAAGTACCGAAAATGATGCAAAGTCCAGTTTTGTTCCAGAGTGTTTAAACCAGACGTTTCTCAGTAAATCTGTTCTTATGTTTCCGACGCGAGGTTGAAATTGAACATCACTCAAGCGTCAGCCGGCAAACGGACTCCGTTTCATGTCGTCTCTGGCTCACAGCAAAAGATGCGCTGAGACGCAACCTGCTAAGTTCCGCTAATACATCCTGTTCCGTCCGTCAGTAATTAGCAAGGGTATTATTGGGGGGAGGGGGGGGGCGGGGGATGACTTCTCTGACGTTTGAAAATGAAAGTCGTAGACGCGAGACAGAATAAACATGTCAGGGAGAATTACACACACAACCCCACTGCTGAGAAAAAGGCATCTTTTCATGTTGCCGTTCTGGCAAAAGCTGCTGTGACAACCTGGGCCCGGGGGCCGTGCGTCCAATGGGGGGGGGGGGGGGGGGGGGCCCAGGGGGGCGGAGGGACCACCATAAAAAGAAGTGTGGAAGAAAAAGAGACGACTTCTGAACGGGAAATGAGTATGCTCTTATGCTGTGACAACCTGCCCCCAACCCCATACCTCCAATACCACCAGCCCCCACCAACCCCCCACACCCCCACACCCACCAACCCCACACCCACCACCATCAACAGAAGTCTGGAAGGTCTGGAGACGACTTCTGAACGGCCACATGAGTCTCCTCTTTATCCCCCAGTGAGAGTCAGTGGTGGTGGGGGGCTGATGCGGGGACAGAAGACTAATGTTGAGCACAGAGCGCTGGCACACACTCACGGGCACATGTGCGTGTGCGTCACAGGGCCAGGTTACGCGCCAACTGTCTGAAGGGCGTAGTGAAGCAGCTGTGAGTTCGACCCAGATGAAGAAGAGGGACCCGCCGAAATGCTCGCACATTCAGAGGAGAACGGAAATATGCACAGAAATGCAAACGCAATGAAAAACACGCCGGCTGCAGGAAGTATTTCACACACACACACGCATGCACGCACACTAGCATGGAAGCTTTGAGTAAACTTCTGCCAGGAGGAGCCGTGGCTGGCGACTCTGCGGCAGCAGATTTGGGCGCGTTTGAAGCGCAGGGTGATGAGAGAGGCGCTAAACAGCAGATGAAACAGCAGCATCTCCGTGTGCGTCGCTGTCTGCCTCACCTGCCTGCCGGCCGGGCGATAACTTCTTCCTCATCACATGTCACCATATCAAAGCGAGACAAATGCCAGGCAGTGTCTGCGAGTCGCAGGTTCACACGCGCTCGGTCCAACTCATCTCCCTGGCTTAGGGCATCTGATTTGGCTCGTCTGAAAGCTAAAAGCCTTTTAAACTCCACTGAAGACGTGCGCGCTGCAGGCTCTGGCTCACTGACATCCCCTTGAACTTGGCTGACTTTCAAGACAGTTTGCATCCAGTTCCCAAACACCGGCCACCATAAGTGAAAAGAGCGATAAAATAAACTTTCACGTTTGCTATCTAGATGTTCGTGGCTGACTCCAGAACGGCAGCTTTCTTCTTTAAATCCAAAAGTCCTCCTTTTCGACATGTGTACCAGAAATGCTTCTGCTCTTTCTGAGCTCAGACAGTTAAGCGGCACGTGCATTCATACATGAAGCGTGCTGTCTCGCTGGTGTTTAGCTCCCCCCCCCACCACTTGACCTTGTGACCCCTGCAGAAGATAAAGCTGATGAGATTAGGCATTAACATGCTCAACCACCCACCACAGCCATCTATCATTGTGCCTGCGCGGACACGTTTGTGTGTGTGTGTGTGTGTTTGCAGGGCAGGAGGACAGGGCTGCGTGAAGGATGGTGCAGCATCCCTGAGACACTTCCACTACACAAATACACAAACGCACACACGTGCACACAAAAAGACACTGGACTCTGTACATGAGGGGGAGCGTCACAGCCGACGTGCAGCCTGTGCACGTCGCTGTCAGCGCTGCGCTGTGTTTACTGTCTGGTTCTGTCCTCTGGAACTGAATATGAATCATTCTGCTGTGTACAGTCACGTCCTAAACCACTGTCAGCTGTTTGAACCCATAAACTTTAATATGATCAAAATATGCTCTGTTTAATTGCTGTGCAATTAATTGACTCCCTGTTTTACACTGACGACGCGCCAGGCTCACTGCGTCATAAGGAAAATCAGACAACAGCAAAATACTGCAGGGAGAGGAAAAAAAACTGAACAAATACATCTAAAAGCCAAATTAATTCTGCAATAAAAACCCAGCATAACGATGACAGCACCAAAGGAGCGGGCCGGGGTGATCTGCCTTAAATCTTTGAATAATCCTGCTGTAAACAAGCACCCTCCAATGTGCAGCACTGTCCGGCGCATCTGAAGCGAGCACCCATGCTTCTGCAGGGGCCGGTGTCACGTAGCTGACCTTCACAGTAAGGTTACTTCGCCGTGTTCCGTTCCCCATCCTCCTCCTCATCCTTGCTGCACTCCGCTGTGCCAGCTTTTGCCGAGCCCTCCGTGCATGTGAGCCTTCACCCCGTTTCTGACACTGAGCCCTGGGAGCCGGGTGGACATGCAGGCCGTACTGTGGAGCAGTATGTTGTATGGCCCACCTCTGTACAAACCTGTAAATACCAAACAGCTATGCATGCTGACGACCTAGCAATCCTTTCAGGTACTTTTGTAATCCCCAAATCCTCATATGGCATGTGCTTAAACATTTTTGGAAAAAAAAAAATAGTAGGGAAAAAAAAAGAGAAAAGATTTAAAACCTATTAAAAATGTCAACACTGAATGGGTTGATACTGACGTCATAATATCCCCCCCTGGCTGGTGTGTGTAGAGTCCTCTTGTTTTCTTTCTCCTGTGGGTGGTTCTCTTCCTTTGCTCGTCCTTTCTGTGTTTCTGCTCTCCATCGTGTCAGTCGTGTCAGGTGGCTCTTGTACAGCAGCGAGGGTTGAGGCACAGCGGGACCAGACCCCCGGCTGACCGCTGCCACAGCGCTCCCATTCAGAGGCAGCAAAAAAAGACGTCCATGGTTGTCACGTGAAGGCCCCCTCCAGCTGCTATTATTTCATGTAGCTTTTTTTTTTATACTGCTTAAAGAGAATTCCGCGTTCAGGAGGAGTGCAGGTTTTGCCTCAGCCCTCTGCCCAGCTATCATGACAGTGGGAACCCAAAGGGATCCTGATTCTGTTTCAAGAATTTTGTTTCAGCTTGTGATGTCAAAAAAACTAGTTGGAGGTGTCTAATTTTTAATCTGTGCTAAAGATATTTTACATTTAATAAATAAAATCCAAAGGTGAAATCGGACCGCCCCCCTCATTGTGTGTGCCTGTGTTTGTGCTTGTGTGCAGCGTGAAGCGTCAAGCAACGCTAACGCGCCGGCTTAGCTGCGCAGGAGATCCCGGGAAAGGCGGCGCCTCACATAAACAAGCTGTAACTCCATTCAGCCGAGCCACTCAACCAAGAAGTGATGAGATTAGCACCTTAAAACACTTCAGTGCACCCTTCAGAAGCCTCCCCCGGTCACCCTGGCTGAGCCGGGCCACGAAGGCCACATTAGATTTAAGCGAGGGAAAGGTGCCACACACATTTTCACTTGATCCCGATAAAAAAAGTGACTCCACACAGGCAATGCTGCGGAAGAGGAGCCGTCTGTAATTTCAGACCTCCGGAGATTGAACGGCTCCCTTCATCACGAGTCTCCTCATCCTCCCCAGTGATTAGTCTACCTCTGGTCATCCCCGTGTACTAAAATCTATTTCATACCGTCCATTAGCCCACAGGCTAATGGCTAATACTCACCTACTGGCAGTGAGCTCCCCTGAGGGGCATTAAGGACAGGATGGAAGGACCAGCCTTTCTCCTTTTCCATTCCTTCATCATGCCTGTACAGACGCTCTCACTCTCTCTCTCTCCCTCTCTCCCTTTCTCTCTCTCTCTCTCTCTCTGAGCGTTACCCCCAGCTTGGTCCTCAGCCCCTTCTTTTGTGTAAGCCCCTTCAGCAGATCCCCGTCCCCCCTTCAAACTCCCCCCATGGCTCCTCTGGCCTCATAACTTAGAAGGCTGCAGCAGTGGCCGGGGTCTCCCGGGTAATTGGTCATACTGGGAACTCTTGGTGGTAAATGGATCGCTTTTCTCGGAGTCCCAAATCACACATGAGCTGTGTTGACATTTGTGCGTTCTATATGAGAGGAGAGAGAGCGATGCAGTGTGAGAGGGCAGCAAGATAAAGAAGCAGAGGACACGGGTGTGCGGGAGCGACTAGAACACCCCACAAAGCACAGCAGAACCTGCGCCGCTGCACCCGCGATAAGATCAGCCGGGTGTCAGTCATCAACAGCCTCCCGTCACACACTGATTGTTCATCTGCTGAGTGTGTGTGTGCCTGTGTGGGGGTGTGTGTAAAAAAGACAGCGCTGCATGCATTTATGGCCGTGCAAACAATACAAAAGGAAGGCGGGAATGATGGGGAAGTAATGTAAAGGACAAGAAAGAGAGGAGGAGGCAGAGGAGGAGGAGGAGGGGAGACATAAAGACAAGGTGAGGCAGCTGAGAAGGAAACAAAGGAGAGGAGGACATGAGGGAGCTAGGACACGAGGCAACCAAGGGGAAAACGATGAGGATTCAGAAGGACTTGCGCAGCGACTGTGAAACTATCTCATTTTTATCTTGTGAGAGGACTTTCAAAGTGATCCGCGCAACCTAATTATTTTCCCCCTAATAAAAGCAACATATGCTAAGACAATAAAAAGCCTTATTGGACACCTATTCATTAAAGAGAAGCCGTAAAAGAAGCAGGACTCTGGCATCGGGATTAGCTTTAAAAGGGCTTTTCTCTTGCTGGAAATGGCCTCGGCCTTCCTTTAGCATGCACATGCGGGCGCGCAGCCACCATAAAAGACCTGAATTATACATGAAGTGTCCTGGCTGCTTTATTGGCTGCGATCTGCTCTTTTCTTTCTCTCTCTCTCTCTCTCTCTCTCTCACTCCACCCTTGCTTGAGTCTCTCAGTCCGCAGCGTCTCAAAGTTTTGACGAAAGCGCTCGCTACCATCTCGCGCCAAAGCTACGAGGTGGCCTGTTAATGAGTGAAGGACTGCTCAGATGGACTGTACATAACAGTAAAGACAAACGTTCAGCTACAGTAGGAAAACTCATAATTCACTCAGCTTGGTTAAGTTGCTAAATCGCAAGTGGGGAAAAAAAAAAAAAAAAAGCACGCATGGTGAAGCACGTCTGACAGTTTGACACAGTGAAGGTATTTTTCCATATGGTCAATGTCCTGTAAGTGCCAGGATGTTTCTATTATGAGCAGAGCGATGCTGTCTGTGAGTGTGTGATGAGTTGGTGTAATAGGGCCACACGCAGGTGTGTGTGTGTGTGTGTGTGTGTGTGTGTGTGAGTGTGTGTTCACCTCCTCACTGATGCACCACCTAATTGGTCTCCTGCGGCAACCTGACATATTCACACACAATCTCAGTCACGCACACAGTTTCAGGTGTGCACGTCCAAAAAAAACAACATGCACATACACATTTTTGTGTTTATATCATTGTGGGGACTTTTATAGACAGACATGGAGTATTACCCAGCTCCTTACCCTAACCGTAACCATCCCAACTAAGCCCCTAAGCCTAAAACTGATTCCTAACCCTCAAACAGGCATTTGAAGTTGTGAGGACCAGCAAATACAAGAAGGCACACACAGACACACACCCGTGCAGCGTATGCAGAGACAACGCTCCTCTCATGCACAGGTAGCCTGCAGAGTGCATTTCCGAATGAACTCATTATCACAGTGCTGACTCTGAGTGAAGAATGACACCCAGCCAGACGCTGCCAGTGTCCACGGGAGGAGGCCAGCACCGACGCAGAGGAAGCAACACTGCGGATCGCGTAAGGAAAAACATGGAAAAATAGAAAGATGGATCTGAATGAAATGACATTTTTACTTTTAAAATTTCTTTCAAAGCATGCACAGAAAAGTGTTTTTTGTTTTGTTAACTGTTCATCATGAGAAAGATTGCCGTAGTTACGAGGACAGTCCTAAGCTGTATCTTTACGGCTGTCATGTTGAACTGTCCTCTGACAGGAAAACTGTGAACACTCGTAGTTCCAGTCAGTGGTCGTAGAGCAGACGCTAACCTAAGATCATTTGTTAGGTTGACTGGGGGCAGAAATGCTCCCTTGTTCGCCTCTGAGACACACTCCCTCCTCCCTCCTCCCTCCTCCCCCTCCTTTGCTGGCAGTGGAGGTCGAGAGAGGGATGTTCTGTTTTAAATAAGAAGGCAGCGCTGGCCCATTAAACTCTGATAGTAATGATATTAATTTGGCAGGACCGTGTCATTTTCACAAGAGAGCAGCTAGCTGAACTGTCATTACGCAGGCTTGTACATGCATGCACGCACACGCACGCACACACACACACACACACACACAGACACACACACACACTCACTTAAATATAAAGCATTCTTAGAATTCTAACACCATGTCACGCAAATAAATCCACATAAATACTCTCAACACACACACACACACACACACACACACAAAGACTAAAAACACACTAGAAGAGAGCAGCTAGCAAGCTAGCAGAAACATATTTAGAGGCTTGCTGAGCTCTGCTAATGGGATAGATTAGCATGCCCTTGGTCCCAGCAGCCACAGTGGTGACTGAAGCTGTGACTTATGCCCATGTTATATGCGCACACACACACACACACACACACACACACACACACACACACACACACACACACACACACACACACACACACTTCTTTAGCCCTTTCACTCTCCACCACCGCTCTTTCTCCTGGGTTCTCTTGGCATCTTAATTTAAATCTTTGTAAACTAACATTAGAAAAACATTATTACAACATGACTGATTTATTTGGAGTTTCCTTTTCAAGGCCTCCTTGGTTTGTTTTAATCTGTGGTTTGTCTGTACTTTTGCCTGTTCATTTTAAACGTAGCTCAACCAAACCAAAGGTTGGAGAATAAAGGGTCAGTAAACTCAGCCTCTTGAGTCAAATTACACTCGGGGATCCAGTCACAGGGCATATAAAAAACTCATCACTTGTAATCACCAGGTTTATGATGGGGGCATGGAACTTATTCACAAGTGAGGCTGGGATGAACTCTCCATGTTCCAATCACAATGGAAGCAGGAACATATCATTATCAGATTTTATTTATTTATTTATTAAGTATAGATTCTGGTTAATGGAGCCCAATGGCCACCGAGGGCTTTTCCAATCGATTCATGATTAAAAGTTATGGCAGCTGGAGAGTGTTAGTTTGATGCCGAGTGACTCAAGCACGAAACCAGTAGATGGAAGGAAGCAGCGGATGGGGGCAAAGAAGTCGATAAATTATCTAAAAGTGATGCGGAGTCAGCAAGGAAAACCCGCCTGACAGAGAGCATCGGGATTAAAACTGCCCCCGGGGTAGGAGTACCCCGCCGGGCTGCAGGAGCCTTTCACAATTGATTCTTTTTAAATTATTTCCCTTTTTCTTTTGGTCAAGCAGGCTCCCTCTTGAAGGAAGAGGGGAGGGGGAGAGGGGAACTCCACAACTCAGACTCTCTGTCTTTCTCTCTTACACACACACACACACACACAAAAGTCACGTATGAGGGTGCACACACACTGACCCTGAGACCAGTAAAGGCACAACGGGAGGACGTGTCATCCTGTTGTGCAGTGCAAAATGAAACTCAATGCGTTTACCTATTTTTATTCATATGCTGATCCTTGTATACGTGTGTGTGTGTGCGTGTGTGTGTGTGTGATTGTTTGAGTGTCCAGGCTGACCCCATCTCAGCACTCCTGACCGGTTGAATGCAGGCTGCATAAATTAGTGCTGATGCTCTGCGATGTAATTATGCTGCTGTCAGGATGGCCCCTCTACTCAAATTCATTTTAATAAACTTGGTCTCCAAGGTTACCGACCAGAGGTCACCTTCAGTGTCAGCTCGTATGGATCACACCCAACATCCAGAAAGTTGGCGGTCGGAGTACGGCTACGCCAAAGCAGAGCAGATCCACTGGTGAGGAGGAAGAGGGCAGGTGAAAGAAAACAAAATAAAGATGAAAAAGTGGGGAATCAAGTTGTTAAACAGGAACATGGAACAGGACATGCGACGATCTGGAGCGGGAGGGCAGAAACACAGAGGCTACAGCGGGATTAAAAAGAGAAAAGCGAGAGAAACGGGGCAGAGGGACAAGGAGAGGGCGAAGGAGTGTCTCTCCTGGGCAGATGGTGAGGTGTATTCTCATTTGTCCTGTTGCAGTGTGCGCATGCTAACACTAACCTCCGGGGCAGAGCTGCAGCACAGAACACGCTCTCAATTAGCCAGTAACAGAGCTGCACAGAGCTGGGACAGCAAGAAGCTCCGCTCCACCACAAACACACAGCGACGGGAACCACAGCAGCTAACAAAGGATGCCAACGTTCCAGAGACGGCGGCTGGTTACTACACTTTTCTGAGCAGCTCACTCAGTGAAAGCAGTGGAACGGTGAACTGGACCAGACACAGACTGGGGCGGTCCTCCAGTGGGCCCACCACTCCCAGCAGAAGTCCACATCAGGTGGCAGAAGCGCCGCACCAAAACACGCAGATTAAGATGGAGCAGCCACATCCTCTTCTTGGCTTCAATATTCACACTGAAACCATATAATAGATTTGCAGCTTCATTCCCAAGCAAACATATATGGAATCATCATCCGGATCTTTGCCCTCCTTTTCCCGGCTGGACCAGTCGATGATTTATGGGGTGAAAAATGAACTCTGTGTGTCTGACTGACCAGTTTTCCCGCGACCCATCGGCTCGGTCTGCTCCCCCTCAGCATGTCGGAATGTTTCGCCTAGCCTTGCGGGGCCGGGGTGACTTTGACTGCCTGTGTAATAGTTACAGCCGCACGCTTTGTTAGCTACAGGTAATTTATGGTTGAACCGGCCTGATAGTCTGATACGATCGGCTGCCCCGACTGTCTTCACCTGCTTCACCCAAAGACACGGCAGAACACTATCTGGGGGAGGGGTAAAAGGAGGAGAAGCAGGAGGAGAGGAAAGAACTGGTGAGAAATCTGGACGGTGAAATAAAGCAAAATAATTTCGACAAAAGCGTTTCCTGAAACGAGTCAGCTGGGTGAAAAGCTCGGGGGGGTTGATGGAAATGAAGGAGTTGCGGGGCAGTTAAATTCTCCGCATCTCTCTAGAGGTGCACTGAGAAATAGATTGCATTAAAGACTGACAGTCCATTCATCTGAACTATACCAAGAAGGAACATTTAGTTAATTGAATGATTAATAAATTCAGCTTGGTCACACTATTTCACTGCGGTGGTGGCTTCAGATAAAAATGTCTGCCAAATGGGAGGTGTCATATATCACTTGGTTAAAACCGCTTCCCTGCGCGGATCATCAATATGAGTTGAACTAGTCCAGAGCGGCACAGAGAAGCATTTAACTGAGTTAACCTGACTCCCTCTCTGTGTGGGAGGAAAGGTGAAGTCTGCGGCTGTCGCAGACGCACCTCCAGACCCAGGAGCCCATATGAGCTCCAAGAGGAGGCTTCCCAATATGAAGGAACCACATCTTCCTTCACCTGCAGACAGACATGGACCCTTGCTCACTGAAACCTTTCCCTTTACTCCCTTCCCTTAATAATGTTAGGCAGGAGCATCCTTACCCCCTCTCTCTCATCGCTTCCAGTCTTTTTCCCGGGATCGGCTATCCTAATCTGGTTTGTCAGGACAGCCAGGTCTGGGACTGCTGTTGGGCTTTCATCTCCCACCTTCAAACAGAATGGGGATGCTTTCATACCGCTGGCTGAGTGACAGTTGGGGGAGCGAGGTGGAGACAGGTCCCTGATATGGACAGGCACTTTGTCCTGTTTAAATACACTAATGGAGGATAAGAGGCCTTTCACGGCGGACGGCCGAGATGGGACGGGACAGAAGACACGGCTGCTCATCTTAACGCACGACTGATTTCAGGAGCGTGGACGGTATTACATCAGAGAGCAGGGTGCAGGCGCCATGTTCACCTTTAACAAACACACTCTTGGTGCATAATGATGCAGGAGGGACAACTTTTCCTTCATCGGAGAAAGTCTGAGAGTTTCGACCGTGGAACACCGTGGTTTCTGTGTTAGCACAGAAGCCACAGAGCAGCACGCGCACACACACATGCGCAGGAACACACTCATCTGGATCACAGCTTACACAGCTGGTAGGCAGCCTTTTGGATGGATGGCACCTGCATTCAGGAGGAGGGGGCACACAAATAGGATTCGGAGTGGAAGCGGGGGGATGTGTGAGGTGGAGGTGGGTGAGTCCATAAATAGGATTGTGTAAGAAGCAGGGCAGGGTAAATAGGATTGTAATGTACAGGGGAGGATGTATAAATAGGATATGAGAGTCAGAGCTGTGTTCTCACTAGACCCACGTCCCTGTGGTATAACAGTTCTCCAGGACCGAAGCTCGCGTGCACGTGTGTGTGTGTGTGTGTGTGTGTAAGTAAGTGAAGGGCCATTAATGGAGCGGCTAATCTTCAGGCACCTGTCTCCTCGGGCAGAGTGTGACCTCCACTAGCCAGGTTCACCCGTGTTTGTCCCCCCATCCCATTCCTCACCCGCTCTCAATGCTCACACCTCTTTCTTTTTGTTTTCCATTTCTTCAATCTCTTTCCTTTTCATATTTCATAAACAAGGTGTGTTTTGTTCTCCTTGACCCCTCTTTGCCGTAACCTGTCACTCCTGCTGGATGTACACTGCTCCCCAATGGACAGAGGTCGTCGGCCATTGCTTTGTGTTTTCGCTCTCTACTTTGGGGTCAGTGGGCTTTGGGAGCTGTCAGCTCAGGGCTGGTGTCTGCTGGCTGATGGACTGAGGTCAAGGGTCAGGGGTCAAGAGTAGGAGGACAGCGCACAGCCCCAAAAAACAAAAAGCACCAGACTTACGAAACAGCCTGTCATTCAAACATGCAAACAACAAAATATCTGGATTCTGCCTTATTTGCATGCGGGTGTCCTTCCTCCTCTCAGTGTTGGCCCGTGTGTTTTCTCACGTGCGTTGCGATGTGTAAAAACATGTCATGTTAGTGTGGCCTCCATTTATTAGACAGTTTATGGTTCCTTGTCACAGAAGCTCCTCTCCTCCGCTCATGATTACATTACAAAGCCATTTACACAGCCAAGGTCAGAGCGGCCCCCTCTGAAAACAACAGCCTTTCCGTGAGCCAAAGCAGCAACGCACAAGACGCTGACAGACACACAGGCAGTTAGTCACACACGGTGAGCAATAGGTACCTACTCTCACGCAGTCGTATCATCATATTTCAAGTGGCAAGGTAACCGCGTACAATCCAGCGTGGGGCTCTGGAGGGCTCACAGCCCCCTGGAACAGAAAATGGATGACTGGCCTGAAAGAGACTGAGGGGAATTAAGATAAACAGCCCGTGATCACACTAACCTGTTTGGGCCACAATGCTGCCTGTTTACAGGGAATTAAAACGCATCGCGGCACCTCAGCAGTGGGCACTGTCACCCACACACACACACACACACACACACACACACTCAGTTTACACGAAGGATTTGATGGATTGACAGGCTTAAACAATGGGATAAATGGTTGAACACCAGTGGCTCCTTGACTAATTGATCTAAGAATTGCACAGAAAAGATATTGTAAATTATAAAGACAAATAAATTCCCCATCTATCAGGCCCCTCTTCCCAAATGTTAGATTAAAAAAGCACTGTATCTACAAGGACATTTATTTCTGCTAGTGCAGGTGCCCTGAATACAGATTATATAAACTAACCTGGCGACAGCCTAATTCTGGGCCGGAGCCAAGTTCGGGTCAGAGGAAGAATGATACTACTCTCAAAATTATGCTGCAGTAATTACAGGTGAAACAGCCCCCACTGAGGAAAATTAGGTAAATTTACTACCAAAGGTTATCGGAGCATATGCTCCACTAGACTCTTGCACGAATTGTTCCTTTATTTAGTAAGAGAATCGGGAATCAAGGTTTTATGAACGAAAACCTGATCCCCAAGGAAAAGCATTCGGCCTGCCGAAACGGTGCGCACGCGCTATTCAAATGCACGCACCACTAATCTAAGAACATAATGAAGTGTGATATATCAAGGAGAAGAGCTAATGGTGTGCAAAGTAATTAGTGAACTTTCCCTCTTGTCCCTTCAAATCGCATTTAAAGTATTTTGGAAGTTGGACAGAAATCAAAACAAATGATAAAGGCAGGAGGGTGACACACTCCAGGAGTCCTTCCATTAATATCCCTGCGAGCCTCCACAGCAACATCTCTGGCTCTTGAGGTGCCGGCGCAGATTTTCAGTCAAAAATGGTTCAGGCTTCCTGTGAGAAAGCCTGAGGAGGCCACATGTGTGAATGGGGGCTTATAATAGCAGCTCACAGTTGCAGAGTTTCCCCTCATTTCACCTGGCAGTTCCAAAATGGCATTTGTTGCGTCAACCTGACACAACTGACAAAATGTTGGCCGACACAGTCCTCAATTACAGTTGGCGGAGGACAGAGATAGAAGGAAAGAGGATGGGAGAGGACAGGGTTGCCGAGGAGGGGAAGAGAAGGGGACTCTAAAAGCTTGTCAGTCCCCCTTAATTATTCTAATTGCTGAGCTCTAGCTGCATGCCAAGGCTAAGGCATTCCCCTGACGCGCCAGCGCCAACCCTTCTATCAAACACACACCCACAAACTCATATTTCTATCACTGCACTGCCTCGGAAGCTCTCCTCGCTCCTCTCCCTTCACCTCCTGCAGAACTCTTCCATCTCTTCCTTTTCCTCGGCTTCCTCTATCAGCATCCCTCCATCCTCAGAGCGCTCTTATATTTGTATTCCTGCTCTCCTCCCATCACAACAGACCCTTCTGCGTCTGCCCCCACAGTCCCTTTCCCCTGCCACCCCTTCCGCTCCTCCAAACTGGATTAAAAGTACTTTTCATTACCCGTGCAGGAAATATGGCACTTAAAAATCGCCCCATTATCATTTTTCACCCAGCAAACAGCACACACTCTCACCGAGACATAATTACCACACCCTGTCATACCGGGGAGATGGAGGCTGCAGATTTTCAGCCGGGGCGAGTGTGTGTCACTCTAGATGTCTGTACCCGTGTGTGTGTGTGAAACTGCTATCTGTCCGCTTGCCTTCCTGCTTCTCTTATTGATATTAAAAGCACTGCATAAACGAGTGTTTAAAATGGCTGTCAGGGAGGGAGACGGAGGGAGACGATCCACTCCAATCACAAACTGCAGCACACATCACTGAATCTTGTTCCCAGCTTGGCACATGGTAATGGTCTGGAATAACAGAATACAGCCAGACGAGTCCCATTCCCACAGTCGGAGTGGTTCAGGACCGGAGAGGAGGTCGCTGGAAATGGAAGGCGTTGAGTGATCGAACAGCCTTTAACCAGACAACACTTAACACATAAGGAATTTGGAGCCACATGATGAATTGGATTGATGGCAGGGATTGTTCTAAATGGCTGAACTGGTTCAAATCAGTAGGCAGGGGAGGGGGGGCTGGATTCATTCACATTAAGATTCATTTAGAAAGCTGGAACTCATCTAACAGGTAAACCCGTTCTGCATGTCTTCACTCACTGCATTCACAAGGGGGTTTAAAGCATATACGTGTTTAAAACATTCCCTCCACCCCTAAGACATTCATCACAATGACAACGCTGTGGGGTGCCACCCCCCCCCCCCGCCATATCACTCCACAGGGGCCTGCCACTGGCCTGTCGCAGGAATGGGTGTCTTTAATTATGCCTGCAGATAAAGCAGGGACAAAACGTGGGTCCTGCATGATTAACTGGGTTGCTGTTTGATCACATTTGACTAATTTGTGGCATAAATCTTCAGACTGGCGCCCCCGCTAGAGACCATTAGCCCTGTCACCGACACCCCTGACACACATGTATACACACATGCACAGGCCTAACAGACAGGCCAAAGCAGTGCTGTTAGCTTCTGTTTGCACTGTCACGTTGCTGTGGAAAAAAACGTGTCAACAAAAATGCTCAGAAAAGGTTCAGCCAACGTCGAATCCACAGCGATCTGTGTGATGTTGAGGAGGGACGCAGTTAAAGGTGGGGCAGCTGGTAGATTCAAGTATTACAGGGAGAAATGCAGGTGTGCTGGGTTATGATATTAAGCAAACATGAGCTCAGGGGTGTAATTATGACACAAGGGAGGTTAGGGGAGCGGGAAAAAGAGATTCAGTGCTGCGCTGTGGTGCAGTTGCTGAAGGCAGCAGAACCGGCCTGTTCATTTGTAAACAGGTAATGATGTAGGCCAGGTGTACCCAGCATATGTACCAATGAGCAGAGGGGTAAAAAGAGGACGGAGGGAGCACCGGGGAAGGAGGCTGGGGGAGGACAAGGAGGATCTAATTAGGGTAAATTTACAGTGCCCTGTGCCAAACAGCTAAAATGGCCAACTGGGCACAGAGATTTATTACTGAGGTAGATTGGGCTGTCTGGTGAGGATTGGTAAGGCCACCTGCAGACGTCAAGAGCCACAAAGATAATAAGAACGGCATACGGAGACAACAATGATGTAATGCTGGGTACACAACACAAGGCTGTTACACATCCAGGCACAAGAAGAGGAGCCAGGATTCTTTTGAGTTTAGGACAATATCACTTGAGTCAGTTAAATAATTAAGAATGATGCTTAAACCCATTTAGCATGAATCAATGAACCTCCGGACAGGAGAGTTTCCAGTACAAGGAGCCTTTGCTTCCATTTGCATCAATATCCTTGATCAAATCTGCAAGGTAAACAGGTTTAAAACCTGATGGGGAATATTAAACTTGCAGATTGAGGCTGACTCCCCCTCCCTAGTTTCTTGTGCATGTCCAGGCTGTGGCTTCGGCCTGTGCATTTAACTCTGGCTGTTGAGAGCAAGGACGCGGCACCACCAACCAGCCCTGAGCAGCTATACTTTCATGGTCGGTTTCCATTTAAATATCTGACTGACAGGGAACATGGCGCCATTAAGGCGTCCCAGGAGCCCAGCACAAGAAGAGGAAATGGGCAGATAAAACCCCTCGTGGGAGAGGAGGAGGGTGAACACATTCTACAATGCCTAAAGCCTTTAACGGCGGGACTTGTTCTTAAAAAACTCTATAGAGACCACTTGATCCGTTTGTCCCTCCACAGCCCAAACAACCTTGTTTCGCCAGAATGAAAGCAGGATTTATCTAGCATGACTGCATGAACCCGACTTCTGCTGGTAGCATGAGGCCATATGACATGTATGACTGCATCTGAGGTGCATTAGTATCAATTACGATTCCCCTCAAACCTTTATTATACATACAGAGGGCATAGCTGAGCACACACTGAATATCTTAACAGCCATGGATCCTGGCATGGGGTAGTGTGTTTATAACATCAGAATTTATATCAAAAAACATTTTTTTCTCAGACTACATGTCAGGCTGACTCTTGTTGCCAGTTATTATTATGAACTTCTGACCCTCACAGTAAACCATGGACTCCACAGCAACCGCTTTGAAAGTCAAGCATTTTGAACTTGGCTTTGTCTGAACTGATCAAGTCTTAGCTACAAACGTTAACGGTTAGCGGCACTCTGATGGTTCACCGTACCGAAGCCAGGATCATACCAGGCCTAACGAGCAAGAAAAGGGAAAAAGTACTGTCTGCCGGTGATACTTTCGTCTCGTTATTTCCAACAATTTACCTTTTAGAGATGACACACTACCCCCCCTTTCTGTCCCCGCGCCACCGTCCAAACTGCCAGGCCTAATAAAGGTCAAGTCCCTGCCTTCGTCTAAAGAAGCTCATTTGCATCCCGGCGGCAAACAGCCAGTCATGGCTCGTTCAAAGGGCCTGCTAATCCAATCAGGTTGCTCATCTGTGAGGCCTTATCACCACAGACACGGGCATCTGTGGGAACCACATCACAGGGCATCATGAAGCTGCTGGCTACGATTGGTGGAGACAGAAAGTCAGAAGGAAGTATGCATCACAACGTTTCACTGCGGCCCGCATCTAATCAGGAGTGACAGTGAGCCAACAGGGAAAGGCTTAAACAACACTTCCCATGTTATGACGGCTGCACTGGGAATGACACATATATGGATACATACTAGGAATGCAAGATAAATTTAAAATGGTGGGATTTAATCTTAATCTGCTGTTGCAGGAGCAAGAAACAAGAACAAGGGTGAGAGATTTAAAACTATACAAGGGTTTTTTTTATGATTTACATTTAGATGCACACACACACACACACACACACACACACACACACACACACACACACACACACACACACACTTTTTCTTGTACTTTTATCTTTATAAAGACTCTCACTGGCATAAAACTGCTCCAGCAGCATAAAACCCCCTAACTCCTACA
>CAAE01015035.1:0-16629 GCA_000180735.1 Tetraodon nigroviridis | reverse complement strand
GCTCACACAGAGTCAAACAGCGTTAAGTTGTGTAAATAAAAGTGAGACATCAAGTATCACCAACTCCCCAATGAAGCTGCACACGTACTTAATGCTACCACTACCACACACACACACACACACACACACACACACACACACACACACACACACACACACACACACACACACATTGTATACATTGTATTTGTGTCACCGGGTTAATGTTCAGTGCTGGACATAAAAACACCTTGCATGCCGCAGCAGAAGAGTGTGATAGAAAAGTGGTGGAAAAGGAGAGGCAGAGAGAGAGAGAGAGAGAGAGAGAGAGAGAGAGAGAGAGAGAGAGAGAGGAGGAGATGGAGGCCACGGTGTAGATAAGGCAGTTTTGTTCCTTATTTATGTCTTATTATAGCTACAGCGGGGCCAGGCCACAGACACAGTCACCGGGGACACAATGATGAACTACACGACAAGACAGCCTGCTCACTCCTGGGAAGACACTCTCCCCAAATGGAGCCCATCTCCTCTGCTCCTTTGCCTTCTTCTTTAGCACTTCCTTCCCCCTGCAGCCTCTCCTGCTCGTTTTTAACCCCTTTTTCTTCCTCTCCTCCCAACAACCTCATTCTGTCGCGGTCGCGGTCCTTCCTCCACCTTCGGTTCTTCATCAGATCATCTTCACTCCTCCCTCCGCTGTCCCGCTTCTCGCTCCTGTGACTCACCCGGCAGAGAGGACAGCAGTGTAAACAGGGACTACCCGAGAGGCGCTGCAGTCAGGTGAACGGCGTGCAGATGATATGATTAAGACATCCCCCTTCTCCCTGAAGTGCGCGCGCCCGGACGACTGTGCCGCCTCTAATGTGCTCTCTTTCGCTCTCTTTCGCTCTCTCGTGGGGTGACCTGCAGAGCTGGATGTGACTGAGCTCATTACCTGCCTTAATGAGACGACAGCACCACCGAGACAGCAGCACCGTACCTAAGCACTGCACCCTCACAAAACGGCATGTTAACCAAGTCCTGAGGTTAGCAAATGTGCTTGATTACACCTCAGAGACCCAAAGACCCCAAACAAGACAGGAACGAAGAGCAAGAGGCTGGAAAGAAGTGCAGGAAAGTCTTTCTGCGGACACCAGCAGCCCTCTGCTGCATCTTAGTTGTTGTTTCATGGAATAACCCTTGTACCAACACCTCTTCCTGGGCTTCCCCACCCCCCCGCTTTTCTTTTTTTTGCCTGTTTCAGGAAAATTAATGTCTATGAGCTGAATACAATCCATCATAGGTTGAAAGCAGAGGTCATTCAGGAAATGATAGCAGGAAAGATTGGCTTCTCCTTACGAAGAGAGAAGGAGAAAAAGAGAGAGAGAAAGAGAGAGAGGACTTGAAAATATATAGCTCCATGGGTGGTAATGGACTCTGGCTCTCCAAACAGTGCTCAAAGATTCACCTTTGGCGTTTAGAAGCCAAAACAAAGAGTTAAAGAAAGTCACATCCAAATCTTTCTGCATCTTTTTTTCTTTGCAAGAACTATTATTTGTTAAATAAGCCAAATTTCTGTTGTCCCTGCATGTGTGATCATCTAACTATTCATTCAGATTCACAGCAGAAGGACATGTTGATATTAGATACACGGCCTTAAAATCTACATAGGTTTTACACTACGTCCACACAAGTTTAGGGGTTAGATCCAAAGGGCAGGCATGTTCCCCAAAAAACCTGCTCATTGGCTCATCCGCACAGAACCTGATGGCAGACATGGTGGAACTCATGGACAACGTGGTAGGGGGGACACCCTGACGTGAACATAAAGACTGATGAAGAGAGCAGATGCTCGGTCTAAAAAGGACGTGGAAAGAGGAGTGTGACAGAGTGAAGGATATGTGGTCAGGTTCTGCTCTGAAGCTGTGGGCCTTTTAGTAAATCAGCCTTCACTTCTGTCATCTGGGCGACCCACGGTCACATAAAAACCCACACATGCACACACACACAAACACACAATTGCACACACACACACACACACACACACAGATCATATAGTTTCCCTTACTTAAATCAATGACATAAGAGCAGGCTGAGAGAAGTAACCACAGAACAAATGAATGACAACTACCCTCACACAGCTCAGAAGCAGTGCTGAGATGTGCGACGGATAATCATGGAACATTTCCACAGTCATGATTTACCCTGGAAAATGTCCGCTAGCCTTCCACTCAACCCTAACCGAAGGTGCACGCAGCAGCACCACCATGAATGAAAATGCAGTCTGGGTGATCCATACTCACAGGACCCCTGCCAGCATCACAGCGAGGGCCTTTTGGTTCTTATTTACACCGAAAAGAGATTTAAACAACCTCTGCATTAATCTGCAAACTAAGCCTGCCTTGATGGTGCAAAGCATCTACGTAGCATAAAAATAAAAACCGAAAAAATGAATTAGGTCAGAGCACAAAGTGGTAAAAGGAACAAAATTAAAAACAGCTTAAAAAAAATGACTTGAATCTCATGCACTCTAAAGTTTGGACCATCTGAGGTATGGTTATTGCGGCGATGCCATTACTTCTCTAAGTGCTCCTCAGACATCAGTAATCTATCCATGCTGCAGATTATCGCAAGGATGGGAGGGGACAGAGAAATCAATACCGCCCTCTCACAAGATCTATTGCTTTCTGATCGATCTCTCCCTCTGATCGGGTCCTCTTTGAGATCAACTTCCTGTGCGACGGCAAAAAAACAGAGGTGAAAAAGCAATAACCGTGTGCCCAGACGACACCAAATTTATCATTTAATCAGCTCAGACTCGATAATCAATAAGGATCACCTGGCCCATCATACTACAACCCAAATAAAAAAATATGGCCAGATATAATGAAAAAACACTGAGGTGTGTTTGCTGACTGACATTATTAGCGGTGGGCTGGGGGGGCTGGAATCAGAAAGGGTATAGAATGCGCCACACTCTTTTGCAGTCTGATGTGCAGGTAAAAATGAAAATGATGATGAAATGTTATGGAGCCGCAGACAGAGAACACATGCTTCAATTTGTCAGCTGCACAATAAAAAAATGAAACCATTAAATAAGAGGCAGAAGAAATCTCCTAAAAGGAATAGAGAAGGACAAAGTCATGTACACAGAAAAGGAACCCCCCCCCCAGCCCCACCGGCCCCGCAAACCGGCACCTTCTCCCCCGGGTTCTCCTCTGTGATTGTAATGAAAGGTAATGGCCCTGAAAAAGGCAGAAAGGAGACTTTTCTTCTTATCTCATAACACCGACAGTCGGCGGTGCAAACTCCCCAGGACGGTCTGAGGCATCAGGCGCACCAACACGCGTCCCGACTGCGTATCTGCTGCAGGACGACGGCAGAAATAACATTGGTTTAATTGTGAAACATCAAAGGAAAACAAAACACACATCTCGTGCGAGGCGTCTGGGAGGATGAGGGAGCGTAGTATTAGTAACTGTTTTGTCTCTTTGATAGAATATACAAAAAAAAAAAAATCTGAAAAGATGTAATGCTAAACAGATACAAAGTAATTTAATAGGAAGTTTAAAATATTCATAAATATTGAATTAATCATTTATAATAGATCTTAAATTAACTGCCGCCCTTGAAGTGTGGGATGTGAGGAGAGAAGAGAGAGAGGAGGCAGGGTGTGATAGAAAGAGAGAAATGATAAAGAATGAGCCCTCTAGACATTTTCTTTCCCCTCTGCTAACATCTCCTCAGTCTGATGAATGAATATTCATGCCTGATCCAGACGCCGCTGCTCAACAAAGGCGGGAAAAGACCCCGAAACAGATCCAGCTCAGCTTCTGATGCCACTGATCACAGAGCCCAAGATCAGGTTTCCGTTTATCCTGCCTCCGTGACGACGACTCAGAGAGCCGAGACGCTGACACAGCCCCAGAGCACATCTGAACGCCGCATTCTGCTCTAAACCGGACGTTCTCCGTATGCGTGCATGTGTTTGTGGGACAGGCGACGGTGTTAAGGGCGGTGAAGGCGGCTCTGATCACATCCTCGCCCCTGTTCCAGCTGACACAGCATCCTGCCGCTGGAATCTAGCGGGTGACCTGAAACTATTCACTCACTTCCCCTAAAATCCCCTACCTTGGTCAAACACATGCGTGTGTGTGTGTGTGTGTGTGTGTGTGTGTGAGAAAGAGAATGAAGAAGGGCTGAGTTGGCGTTCTGTGAGCCTCTCAGAGATAGCAGTGTCTTACAGTAGATTACAGTGGATCCAATCTATCTGCCCAGCAGGCTCAACTAGACCAGTTCTCTATTCCTGTCCATCCCACAACATAAAGAGGATAATAATAATGGGGAGGGGGGTTACACACAATTTTACACACACGCACAGCTGGAAAACACTCATAAAAACACCCAGAAAGACGACAGACGCAGAGATGAATATCACATCAGGGTTCTGGGCTGTGCTGTCGCTCTGAATGGGTGCCGTATTTATCATGACTTCATACTCTGATGGAGGGGTGGAATCCTTCATCACAATCACTAAAAAAGATGCCACATGCTGCTCTTTTCCTTCCACGATGCACACACCAGAAAATATCCCGTACAACAGCAAAAAAAAAACGGTTCTTTTGTACATTTTCTGACCAGTACATTTAATTTTACCTTAATAAATATTTGTTTGTAGTTGCATGATGTGCTTGATCTGCTACCAAACATCTGACCGGTGATTTCCTAATTTACACCCACGGGCCTGGTTTTAACACTTGAACATTTACTCTATTGGGGATGAAGATGAACTTCAAGGACAAAAGACAAAGAAAATCGTTCAGTTCTTCTTCTATGACAGACGATGCTCGGTGTCGCAGAACAACAAGAGGTGCGTCGGTGTGCGAGAGCAGCTCGGGTTTGTTGAGATACACCTTCAGTTTATCTGAGAGAGGCAGGAGCGCGGAGATGGTCGAGGGCGAGGGGTTAATAAGGCGGCGAGGCTAATACGAGAGTTGGCAGCTCAGTGTGTCACTGCCTCCTGGACCCCTGAATGAGCAGTCGCACACACACGCACAGCAGGACAGAAGGACACGGACTGCTCAGTATGCAGCCCTGACATTGTCCACATCTGATACGGGACATTAGCCCCTAACTCCCTCCTTACACTGCTGCCCTTCACTTTATATTACTTTATGTTAATAGAAAAATATTACATACAACATCATTTGTCTTTGTTACCGGCGCCCCCCAACACCTGATTTAAATGCATGTGTTTACGTGTACAGACAGGTGAAGACAGGGGGAAGGGTGGCTGACAGACTGCATGTGTCTGCGTCTATGCATGAGGGTGTATCAGTAATAAAGGGGGGGTACAACTACCTGCTCCTCGTTTAGATTTATCGATCTGAGCGACCTCTCAGCGGGACAGTGTTGTTTTATAGAGATGCATCAGGCTGTGTGTGTGTGTGTGTGTGTGTGTGTTAGGACGCAGGTAGGTGCTGATGGGCATATATCCAGATATCAGAACCCAACTCCTGCTCCAGTCTGCTTCAGCCAGGAGGAAAAAAGGAAAACCGACTACTTACTCTGAAGAACTCACGGCCGTTACGTGTCATTTCTTAGAAATAAAGTTTTTGAACCCAGCCAGTTTGTCAAGATCCCAAAGGCACAGGGATCCCCGGAAGCTGCCTGTCTGGAATAATATGGATGACTTTGTGGGTTTTTCTGTGTGTTTTTCCTGTGATCGCCACGTCCCGCCTCCCTGTGGGCTCTCATCAGCGTTGCCATTAATCCATAAGTCAATAGACCAATCGTGGGCTCAAACCGAAGCTGAAAGCTCTCAGACATATCGACCTGTCATTTAAAACCCCGATGATCGCTGGACTTTAATGCAAAAGCCACTTTAATGTTTCTTGAACTAACAATTTACATTCAGGTACCATCTGCATGTTCAGGAGCGGTGAGCTTCTGCCTCAGATTAAGTTCTCGCTTAATTACTAAGATTATTTTTATCCCTGTATTTACACAGGTCGAGGGTTCCGTATCAGCACCAGCGCTGCTGCCTTTCAGTGGGGGCTATTGATCCTACACGTGAGTGACTGTGCGTATATTGTCATGCATGTAAATGCTGTGGCATTAACAGAGTGTGCGGCTGCAGCTATAAACAGGCCTGCACTTTGTCATCTTGATGTCAAAGCTCATAAGTTACATGCTTCAAACACCCCCATAACTCTGGCATGTAAGGCTAACCCCACACTGCTCTGTGGATGTGCATGTGTGCATGTTTACGGTGCATATTCCTCAATCCCTTTAGTGCTGATTATGAAGGTGCAGATTGATGGCTGGCCTTAGCGTGCCATTAAATCATATTGGCATTCCAAAGTGAAGAAAAATTGCACTTGTTATGAATTAGCGTGGTGACATCATGTAGGGGTCATTCATTTGTAGTGGTTATATATAAAAAAAAATGAACTGAAGGCAACTGAAAGCTAGGGAGGGGGAGAACTGTTACTTTAAAGTGGATTAACTGAGAAAGTAAAATGACGCACACGCACCCGCGCACACACACGCGCAGACACACATCGCTGTACACACACAGACGCACAATATCAAGACATGTTCTGGTTTTGATTTCAGTTGTGACTGATGAAAAATGACTTGAGCCAAGTCCTTCAGCAGTCCAGACAAGTTCTGCTTCTACTAGTGGAAAAATGTGACACCTCTGGCGAGACACTGATTTATTCGGCAGCTGGGATGTGGCTGATTGAGCAGAGGTTGTTCACAACAAACATAAGAATTAAGGAATAAAAATGACTAAAATAATGAGAGAATCAGAAAATATGTCCAGAAGCAAGAAGAGGTCAAGAAGAGGTCAAGAAGAGGTCAAGAAGAGGTCAAGAAGAGGTCAGCCATTTAATAAGACCCAAAAACCTCAGAAAAATCATTCTCACTTAATAGAGATTTTATTTTAAATTATAAGTGATCAAGTGATCAATTAGATCTGTCAACAGACCTGTAGACAATTCATAGAAAACTCAGCTGTTGGGAAAAAAAAACCCCCAAAAACCCTCAAAGAGCAGAATCAGATATGAGCCTTTTACTCTGAAGTGGTTTTGCTCGTGTGGCATCGCATCAGTGCTGACACACGTTAACCTTTCACTGACTGGAGAGCATGTCCCCACTGATACACACCTCTACAGGTACTGAATACGAACATGGACACAGGCTGAATTCATGTCTCTCACATTATCTAACCCACTCACACACACACAAACACACACACTCGCAGGAGGTGCTGGGAGGATGGTAAGGGCTCCTGCTCATTATAATCAATTAGGGTCAGCGTGAGAGCCGAGCAGGGTGGTGCGATGGGGGAAGGACAGGGACCAGGGGGGTGGCACGCTGGCAAATGTGGAAAGAGGGCCAATTAAAGTGAAAAGCAAAGGGAAATATGAATGATTTAGTACTTAAACACACATGGGGACGTGCAAATGTGTAAAGAACATATCAACACGGCTGCTTTTTGCCTCTTACGGGGGAGCTCAGCGCCGGGCCGCAGGAACAGAGAAATCAACATCTTGCCGGGCTTAAATGAAAATCTTTTAAAGCGTTCCAGCACCTCCAGCCACTGAGCCGGATTCCCAGTAATTGAAAATAAATGGGCCGAACATGAGGTGAGCCGCGCCGCCGAGAGTCAAAGTCAACAAAGATGTACAACAATGTAACCTGAAGCATATCACAGTTTTTAAAAGAAAAAATATTGGAAAAGACACAAACTCAGAGTTCTGGGCAAAAGTAGTGAAACTTCATCTTTCAGAACCTGTTTAAGCTGCCACCTGATGAGTTCAGGTGAACGGGCGTTGATAGGCTGATGCAGAAAACAAGAACACCAGAAAGAGAACAGGCGTTCTCACGGAAACCTCTGAGAAGACAACAGAACTACGGGACAATAAATGACACTGTTCTGGTCACAGCCCACTCTTATTTACATGATTTCATAAAAAAAAAGTGGATACCCACTTGAATTCCTCAGCACCTTAAAAAAAGGATTTTCCTTCCAAGGGTTTAACAGGGAAGCACTTTCTTCCTTTCTCTCTCTCTCTCTCTCTCTCTCTCTCTCTTTTCTGTCTCCCTTTCTTCCTCCCCCCAGAAAGACATCAAACACACCTGCTCCCAGGACCAATCCCCCCAGCACCGCCCAGCTCTGCCTGCTTCCACCATACACACTGCTCATTACACACACACGCGCACACACACAAACACAGATTCCTCATTACAAACACTCCAGAACAGAGTAGTGAGAGAGCGAGCGGGAGCGGGAGCGGTGCTTTGGTGTAATGGGAGGAAATGTTGGTGTTTCATCTGGAATTGATGAAGTCTTGTTTCAGCGGCTCTCCCTGGAGCAGAGCCGCTGCGCCGGCTGTGTAAATGAAAGGAGCAGCGGAGAACGGGCAGGAGGAGCAGAGCGCCAGTCAACCGCGGCAGAGTCCCGGTGAACTGTTCAGAGACTCTCAGAGAGACAAAGCAAGAGTACACAAGTAAAAGATACACACAAAAAAGACTGCAACCGGCAACAGCTATTACACACAGGATGCTCTACAGGTGTCGGGTGGTTAAAATACTAAAAGTGCATCAGCCGTCTGTGGGAGTGCTTCTTCAAACAAAACGGCGGCGCCGACAGACCCAGACCCGGGAGAGCAGAGAGGAGTGGGGCCAGCGTTGCGCGTGAGCACGCACGCATCCAGAATGATGTAAGAGGCCTTAGATCTAATAACGTCAGCAGTGAGGCTGATGTAAATGCTTGCTCTAATAAAAGCCCGAGTGTGAGGGGCCGTGCAGAAGCAGATTTAAGTGCTCGTTATAATCAGGCTCAACTTGGCGTGTCTGCGCTGGCCGTCCAGGGCTGTGTCAGGTTAGGCAGACAGGGATGAGAGGAGAAAGATGAAGAGGAGGAGGAGGAGGAGGTAGAGGTCACAGATGATGATCTATGAAGAAAACAGTTAGAATAAGATTGATTTTATTTGTTTGAATCATGCACATCATCCAGGGATCCATTCGAACATTTCAGATGGGACGCAGAAGAAAGTGGCCAATCGAGCCAGAAAAAGCCTTCTGTCTCCACACGCTGATCACATGTGCAGATACACAGACCTGTCTCAGCGGAGGGGAGGGAGATTAATTAACATTTTTATGCAAATGAGGCGTTTGTGTCTAATTATTTTTGTTATTCCAGCAGCGGCTCTGATGTGCCAGCGGTGGATTTAAATTGAAGGAGATTTCCATCACATCCTCCCGCTGCATCACAGCCGAGCAGGAGACAGGCGAGATTACGCACTCCGCTGGGACGCACACACACTCACAGCATCTCCACGCACGTGTTAACACACAAACACACGTAAGGTTATTTTACCTCCGAGGAAATGTCCTCATGCGCGGCTAAGGCTCAGGCTCCCAGACGCACATCCACCCACTTTCTCGCTCCGCAGTGGAACGCCTTAATTGGCAGAATGTTGATCAGCGTGCGCTCTCTCTGATGGGGAGAGGGCCTACATGGCCTGTTTGCTTCTAGTTTATGGGCTGATATTAAAGGCTGTTAAAGTACATCAAGGGAATAAACTTTTATAACCTGAACTTATTGTCAGAAAGAGTGTCATAAAGGGATGATGTACGCGCAGCATCAACAGGTCAAAGAGGCTGCGGTGGAAAATCTGCAGAGACCTGCAGAGAATCGGAAGGAAAGAAAATGCCTGAAGATGTGGTTACATGCAGGATAGTGAGTGAGTTTAAGCTTGGAGTCGTTGGGTCAGCTCCAACATTAGTTTTCTCCGTCTGAATCTGTTCTTCTCAGTCTGACTAGTCGTGTAACCCTGATAAGGATCACTGGGCAAATTATCACACAGAACGTGCACTGTCCCATCACAGAAGGAAGATTACAGACTGCATGTGCGCATGTAAGCTTGTGTGAGTGTGTGTGTGTGTGTGTTTGCTGCAATAATGAGAGGAGCGGCCCTTTTCAACAGCCAGAAGAACCTTGATCTGGACCATAAGTTTCCTTCGTTATGGGCTTTGTGGTGAGCACAAGGTTTATGGCAAGTTCAATTTTCTTTCCTCACCCCCTTCAACGCTTTATGGCGCTGTGCAGTCGTATGTTATTGTGGTGCTCGTGGTGGTCTCTCACCATGAAATATCTATGGAGATTATAAGGACATCATATCAATTACAAAGAGAGCAGAGCAACACTAATATATATATGTTTGTCCTCTTCTGCCATATATAATGTCATATTTTCCATTTCCAACGCTGAAGTCTGCTCATGGAGCCCATTGATCCAAAGACAAGCTGCCTTGACTGATTGCTGGGAGGAAACGCTGGCATTCGGGCATCAGTGTGTGTGTGTGTGTGTATGTGTGTGTGTGTGAGAGAGAGCCAGACAGAAAAAGAGGGAGAGAGAGAGAGTACGAGTGCAGAAGGAGTATTAGTCTGATGAAGTCATACAGGAAATCAATGCTGTATTGAAAGGAGAAAAATGCCCTGCCCAGGGGTGGCTGCACACAATCCTGCACACAAACATGCGTTCATCCCTAACAAGCGGCTAAAGCGTGACGCACTATGAGCAGAAAAGACAAAAAGCCTGATCCTGAAAAATGACGTGATGATACCTCAAGTTCAAGCACAATGCTAATAAGAGAGAAAGGCTGTGAGTGCGTTTGTGTGTGGTTGGAACACACACTTCCACCATGGGCATTGTTCTCCAGGCATCTGCACATTAACAGTGAAAACGGCCCATCTCACCAGAGTTTCTCTTGATCTCCACTCTGGCCACATCAATTGTTAATACAGCCTCGGTCTGGGCTGATTACTAAAGATTATTCTGCTGTTTATTCTGATCAATAGAGCTTTTCTCTTCCGGCAGGCCCTCCCAGAAATCTTTGGAACAAAAGAAACAAAGACAACAAGGGAACGATGTTGCCTTACTGTATATCTTAATGACTTCAGCCGCGGCGGTGTCTCTAGTGTCTGCTAACGCCCATTGGGGGGGCGGTGGGGGAGGCAGGTAGATTTTAGGTTTAGGCCACATCTTAGCATTCCTGCTAGCGACTCCAGTGTTTCCAGGCCAGCTCTGACTGGAGTGGATATTAATTTCACTGACCAAGTGGCAGACAGGGGCACTCCATAAGACCATCAGTCACCAGGCTTAAGCTACTCAGCGCCTATTACTATGGTAATCTATACCATAGTAGCGTGGGTGTATGTGTGTGTGTATATGTGTGTGTGCGTGTGAGACAAAGACAAAAGCAACTACTGTAAATGTGTATCAACCCTCATTAACAGAGACACACAATTACGTGGTCCCGCACTTCTGTTTTTGTTCAACCAGCATATGATGTTCACAGAGTAATTAATCATAAAAGGCGGAGAGGGGGAGGAGATGAGGAGAGGGGGAGGGTGGCGTGGAGGGAGTTGGAGGGTGGAACAACATTATGAGTCTGGGTAATTGTTTAATTTTCCTTTAGAGAGCCCAACAAGGAATTCTGAAACAAACTGCTGTGACTGAGGAAGACTATAAAAGCACCACCAACCAATCAGGTTTCAGTTCACTGACATCCCTATCAGGATCTATTTTATGTGTCATTAAGACTTTGGTGGAATTCACTAAAGGCTATGAAGTATATTAACTGCAGAATAACGTTCCATCAGATGATTTTAAATCTCGAGGACTGAAACTGTCACATGGTGCAACGATTGGGCAAAAATCACGACGACTGCTGTTCATCATAACGCTCATTCACAAACATCTCTTTTAAATATTTGATGTGTTTTGAAAGTTTTGACTTGGTTTTACAGGATTTAACAGCCGTTTTTGACCCCATTGGGTGCATCACTGCATGTAGCATGTTGAATAGAGAAACTATTGTTCTTTTTAACACACACAAACACCAAAACTGTATTATACATGCAGGGTTGTCAGCAATTTCTGATAAAAATGCAAATGTACACACGCCCACGTGGCTCAGGTACAGCATTGAGGATTTGTGTAGCTTTATGGGGAAACAGGAAAAAAGAAATTATCATCATGGATCAGAGGAATTAGTGTTAAATCCACGCCTGCTTAAAGGCCCCAACAGGATTTGTCGTCTTCCAGTGACAGAAGTACAAACGGTAAAACATACTGGAGGTAACTTGTTAGCCTTCTGGTCACCCAGCCAGTTCTGCTAACAGAAGCACTTTACTTTAAAGCTCTTCCTTTTCAGACGGATGAAATAACAAGGTAAAAGTGTGAAAATAACTTAAAGTTACCTTCACTTCAGTAAAAGCTGCCCCCCTCCCCTACACACACACACACAAAATTAATTGCTTCTTACTAGGGACACTGAGTGCACATGACAGTGAAAGTCAAAGAGGTGGGAAGACATTGCCTCAGTTCTCCTTTGTTCAGTAAATGACTAAATATTTAATGTTCCGGGGCTCTTAAGATTAAAGGTAACATGTTGTCAGTAATAGTGTAGCTACTTCAAAGGATGTAAATTATGCATTTCTTCCTTTAGCCGAGAAATCAAAGCAGGTAATGAAGATTAAAGTTTGTAGTCCTCCGTTCTCTCTCCCTCTCTGGTATGGGAGAGGAGAAGAGAGGAGACAAGGAGAGAGGGAAGAGGACCTCTCTTAGGAAGGTTAATCTATTCACAAGGCGGGTTATCTGATTAAAGAGATCATTGTGTTCATTTAATCTGTTCCAGTCAAGTGCTGGGAGATGATGGCGGAGCGGAGCGGTACCACCGCCGAAGGTGGCAGTGAAGCAGCCTTCCAAGAACGGCTGCAGGGCAGGAACACAAATGCACCACACTGCTCCGAGTTCAGGTGAATTTGTAAATGGCGAGTAAAGGTTGGCTCCAAAAAGTACAATGAAAGAGAAGAAACTCTCATATGTCTTTGGTCACGGTATATTCCTGCTCTGCCGAATATTGTCCTTCTTTTCATTTACGCGCGCTCGTCCTTTCTTACAATTCCAGACATCATTTTGCCTGTAAAACACGTGGCTTACAAGTCCCCCGCAGGGCAGTATTTTACTCCCATCTGCCCCTCAATGGTGGCAGTTAGAGCTCAACCCTGCTGGCCTCTGAAAGGGCTGACATTTAGAAACATTTTTCTGTTCTCTACCCATCTGTTTTTCTCCGTGAGAAATGAGGGGAAAGACATGAGATTAAAGGGAGAATCGAGGCGCTTGGCCTCGTCTTCACACCCATCTGCTCGCAGACAGAGATCGTTCAGACTTCGCCGCCGAGCGCCTCCCACAAAATGCAATGCGGGAGTAATGCCCATTAGCCTAGCAACGTGAGCGCTAATCGTCACTTTCCATTACGGTCAATGGCAGCGTGGCGATCCTCGGTCCCATTTGGAGGAAGTCACGCGGGGGCCGACGGGGCGTCGCCATCGCCGGACTGACCTGCAGATATCTGAGCGTTGTGAATGAGACGCACAGATTCCAGATGAAGCTGTACCAGTTACACCCCCAGCAGTGCCAGCGCCACACTGGGAGGCAAAAACCTGGGAGGCAAACAGAAACCAGGATTATTCCACTGGAATCGGATTCCTCTTTAACTGAGCATAGACTTATCGATCAGAGTGAAACAACATCAGAGGTGTGAGGGAAAAGGAACCAGAGAGGCGGAGGAAAAAGCAAGACAAAAAAAGAGAGACGGGGAGAGAGATTAGGAGGGAGAGTGAGACTGGAGTAAATAACATCTTCATCTCCCCTCGTATCTACGGCAGACAGTCAGTAAGGCATCATTAATCCAGCGAGGAGCCTCATCCGCTGTGTATTGGTTCATTTTACAACAACACTACACTTCTGTCTAAATATTGACACGGCGCAGTTGTCTGGACTATTGACTCTCATCAGTGTGTGTCTGTGTGTGTGTGTGTGTGTGTGTGCAAAGTGAGAGAAAACCCCCAAAAAAATTCCACATCATGAAAGCACAAAGAAGGACTGTGTGTGTATCTCATTTACCGCAATTTATATTATTGAATGATTTTTTAATCTTCAATCCAAAAACACATTTGATCAAAAATGGATCCCTACACTCATACACAGCCAGGTCTCCACACTCTGTCCCAATCCAGCGGCACACAGCGCTCGACCGACTAAATATTCAATTATTTAAATATTTATTTTAAAGCGCTAGAAAAAAAAAAATGCTGTGATGTGCAAAATGGAAATGTATATCAGACAAAGGCATTCTGCAAACACGCAAGAGTAATACAAAAGCATGAGAATGCACAAAATAACAGCTCTGATTCTGCATATAAAGCGTTTGAGAATGAACTAGAGATCAACTAAATGATTATGTTTTACTGTTTAAATAGATTTTTTTAGCAGCTGTCTGAACTCTGAATCCATGATGCTTTGAAAGTTCTTCTATTTCTTCTCGTTTCACCCAGAAGAACCTCAACTCTCCTAACGGCATTTGAACATTCCCCTTTTTTCAGAATAAGAGCGTATAATTACTTGACAAATCGCTGCCTTTTAAGTGCCAGATGAAAAGACTGTAAATGGGGAGAAATATACAGGAAATAAAGTAAAAACCCTTTTTTTCTCTTTTCTTGGTTAAGTGGCCCGAGAGGGAGAAGGGGAGATGTTTAATGTTACTTAAATATGCAGTGTGATTCTGCCCGCTGATTAAATTACAGCGGATGAGATCTTCGCGTTGGCCTGAAACTTGTGAAAGTCCAGAGCTATTTAAAAATGCATCAAACATGGTGCTGAACCAACTCTGTGTCTGTGTCTTTCAATGTTGGTGAGGGAGAGAAGGGGAGAAAGAGTAGCGGATATGTGTGGCTGTGTGTGTGTGTAGTGCACAGGGTGTGTGTGTGGGGGGAAACATCGGGGAGGAGAGAAAGAGACCATGTAATTAGTGTGTTTGCCAAATGGTCAAGTAGGAGCCCAAGGGCTCCGGTGCTCTGCATCTTTTTCTCCACTCTCGCTGCTCTCTCCCTCTCCTCCTTACAGAGCCAGGACGTGTGTAATTTCTGGGCAGCTTTAACATCTCTGCTCATAATTGGGATGAGACGCAGGGGGCCCTTCAACTACTGGGACCACCAAGCAAACACTGGTTTATTCTATTTTCCTGTCTATAAAAGCGGTTGCCCTCAGCCTGAAAAAAAAAGAAAAAAACAAAGAAACAGCACAGCGGATGGATCAAACGAGTTCAGGCCAACCAGGACGGCAAGGAGAAGGCCTTTTCCCAGAACTCCTGTTTCCAGGGATGAACAAAGAAGCACAAACAGCTCGGAGCGCAGCGCCCGCTCATTCACTGACGGGAAAAATAAAGACGGAACCGAGCGCTAAACTGTTTGAAGAGTTGGAGGCTTCCAGCTCGCCACGTTGCATCAGAAGGAGGGTAGACAGAGTGCTTTCCTGCGGAGACTGGTAATGAAGCAGGGTGGGAAGTTATTCACGAGAATCTGACCATGTAAGCACTTGTGTGGAGACGTGAGCTTTAATTTTGTAGTTGGAGCAAAAGAACTTTTCCAGTCCGGTTTGGGGAAAACGACACAATAATGTCACACTCGAGTGGGCAAACAGGTCAAACGGCCTCTTTTGTGCTGCTCTGGAAGCAGCCAAAATGTGGCACGCCGGGGGTTAACGCACTGAATGAGCTTTGCAGCAGTAATAGGTTCCCAAAAAACGTACTGCTTATCTTATATAGCATACCTCCATAATTTAGATGCCATTTACATGTGTTTGTGATTTTTTTTTTTCTTTTTTTTCCCCTTGTCTGTGTGTACGCGCACACACATCCGTGCGCGACTGCTCCTGAGTTCAGACGTACTGACAGCTTTGACAGCTATACCTGCCGATGGCCAGATGCAGGAGATAACCTACCCGCCGTCGCCACGAAGCCGACAGAAAGGCTCCAATTCTCCCCCCAGACGCTGGACCGAGGCTGGGGAAGCAACCTCGAGCCAGGCTCCACAATGCGCTCTCCTCATTCTGCCCCACTAACACATGAATGGGGATCCAATTGATTCTTTTTCACCCTGGTCCATTTTCCCAGCCGACCTGACACACAGAGAGGATTCTGTGCTCATCTGCCCTTCCTTGTGTACTTCATATCAGGGGAAGACTTATAGAAAGGGAAGGTAAAAAGGAGGGGATCTTTATCAGAAAGCGAATTAACGCTCAAAGTGCTCTATTTGGAAGGTATATCAGGCCAATCCATTAAAAGGGTCTTCAGAAAAGGACCGGCACGGAGGACACCTTGAGAATGAACAGAGGACCTTGCTGAAACAGCAGAAACGGCACTCTTCAGACGGGAGGTGAGAGAGGGTGTGAAAAGGAGGGAGGGCGAGAGCAACCTGCACAAATAATAAATAGTTGTGGCAGTAATTGTAAATAAAATGAGATTTGCGCCACCATTTTTAATACCATTTTTCATAAGAGTAACTTTTGCATCCATTTCTAATAGACCTCTACTCTGCACTGGTACTCGTGTCTTCACACACACCAACAGACACACACACACACACACACACCTGCTCCAGCAGTGAGAACCATTAATCTTCTCCCAGGTCCTGTCCACAGTGGGTTGACCCAGGTGAGGGAGGGAGAGTCGGGTCAGAGGCCATAGGACTGCCCCCGTCTGGATGGGAGCCTCGTGAACATTAGCCCCTGCGCCAGTGGGTGAGGAGCATGAT
>CAAE01015034.1:0-13470 GCA_000180735.1 Tetraodon nigroviridis | reverse complement strand
GTGTGTCGTGTGTGTGTTTTGGGGGCTACCTTGGCAGTCAGTCAGTGATCTAGCTGCACCTCATTAGACATCAAGATTGACACCTTCCACTCCCTTTCCACTTTTCTCAGCGTCCAGCCCACAGGACAACTGTGACCGCCCCCCCACCCCCCCCCCCACCTGCCAAAAAAACCTCATTAACTAATCACAGCTTGCCGTTTGTCACTAAGGGTGAAATAATGTTAATAGTAATCCATAGGATGTCCCAGATAACCAATTTAATTCACTTAAAACCCAAATTGTTGCGGTGAGTTGCAGCAGAGGCCACAGTGGCACTCAAAGCAAAGCGACGCAGAGGGCTGAACGGTGCGTTGTGTCTTCATTAACCGTGCAAGAGGGAACCGGAGACTCTGCACGCAATTAATGCAACATCACAGCGCTAACGTTTGTCACTCGCCCCCATAGACACACACACAGACGGTGCACTGCTCATTACCCCTGCACAGGTCTGGTCTCCATGGTTGAGGGGATGTGATGGTGGCAGTGAGAGCAGCCTCCCAGTAGTCGCACACACACACACACACACACACACGTGCACACAGGGGGTTGGAGGGGGTGGGGAGTTGCTGTGTGTCTGAATGAGTCTGAGATAAAAGGCAGTGAATCAGAGGTTTCCCTCATCCTGATCCCCTATAGCAGCTGAAGCCTGGTGTGTATGTGTGTGAGATTCTCGTGTGAGAGACACTCCATCTTAAGCCATCCAGGGTCTGTGCTCACACGCTGGTGCGCGCACACACACACGCGTGCACACACACTGGGTAATCCTGGGAGATCAGAGGGGCTCCTCCGCCTCTTGCTAAGAAGCTCTGGACTCATCTACAGTCTCGCTCACAGTCTTTGCAGCTTAGCGGATGTACAGCAGCAGCTTGTCAAGCACAGAGAGTAGCTCAGGATGGAGAATTAAGCCAAACACACGCTTTAGATTCAGCACGGAAGCCGCAGCGTCCAGCCTCAGCGCAAAGCTGGGATGCAAATGTGGACTTTTTTTAAAGATGTAACAAATCGATAACATCTAGAGGCTCTGACGCCGCCCTCCGAGGTCCTGAAGCTGTGCGTCCAACCCATGTGGCACCAGCAGCCCTGGCTAACAGAGTTCAACCAAAGCAGAGGTAGAGTGGACATGTGTCCCAATGATGTCCACCTAGGGTCATAAATCCTGCATTAAGCTGCAAAAAACAACAGTTTTGGAGGAAAGAGGACCAGGAGGACCAGCAGGACCAGGAGGGCCAGGATGGCCAGAAGGACCAGGAGGACCAGGGGGACCAGGAGGACCAGGATGGCCAGGAGGACCAGGAGGGCCAGGAGGGCCAGGAGGACCAGGAGGACCAGGAGGACCAGGAGGACCAGGAGGGCCAGGATGGCCAGAAGGACCAGGAGGACCAGGGGGACCAGGAGGACCAGGATGGCCAGGAGGACCAGGAGGGCCAGGAGGGCCAGGAGGACCAGGAGGACCAGGAGGACCAGGAGGAGCTCTGTCCTGACCACTTCCCTGCCTCTGCAGCAGCTCCTGCGCCTGGAGGGCTGCTGGTCCTGGATGATCCCTCAGAGAAGAAATTGGACTAAACCCATCAACAACAATCAGAGCTAAACAGGACAGTGGCAGATTAACGTCGGCCTACCAGGAAGTGAGGGGAAATTTGAGATTTGAAAAGACATTTCCCTTCTTTTAAGTCCTTTAATCAAGGTTGTGATGTTCTTTTCCTCCTCCCGTTTTACACCGCAGCATCGTGAGCATCTCTCACTCAGCGCCGTAGGCGTCATCGTGGTCAAAGCGGCGGACATGCCGGCCGAGCGTCTGATAAACGCAGCCGTCTTTGAAGGAGACGGACGCCGCCGCTTCATCAAACAGACAACAGCCATCTTCCCTTCCGGCGCAGAGCAGCTACATACACCTTACAGCAACAAACGGCTGCGTGTGTGTGTGTGTGCAGGCAGAGCAAGGAGATGGGTGTTATAGGTGTGTGTGCGTGTGTGTGTGTAGGCGGACCTTGCCTCAAGCTAAAGTCATTGAACAGTTAAGGAGTTCCTGCTTCACTCCAGGCTAAAGCTAAAATGCAACCGTCTGACCACGCGTGAAATTACCGCCCTTCCATCAGCATGCGCACGGCCGCACCTGGAAGTTTCCACGTGCACAACCTCTGCTGCAGCGCTGGTGATGGCAGAAGGAAGGGAAGTATCCTCCCAATCAACAGTAACGGCTGCGACGTCTGACAAAAAACCTCCTCGCAACATCTACAGTCGTCTTCCATTGAATGGATTAAAAGCCACTTACGGGTCTGTGCGGAGCGAATTCCCCCCAGCAGTGACTCTGGCGGCTTCCCTGTAGCTCAGCCAAAGTTCAATACCGCTCAGCCGTCGATGCCGCAAAAACCGCTCCCATTACAGCTCGATACCGAATCCACCGATGGTTGCTACGCAGAGCCGGTTGATCCGCAAATAAATCTATCGTCCAGCACACACACACATCCTTGGGCTTCTACATTGTGAGGAACTTCACAGACATGATACATTTCCTCGAGCATGACCCCTGACCCCTGACCCCAACCATCCCAGCTGACCTGGAAGCCAAAGCTGAACCCGAACTACCCTCAGACAGAACCAGGTCTTAACCCTCAAACGGCCCTTAGAAGTTTCAAGAAGCAGCTAAAAGGTCCTCAGTTTGCCAGTAAAATGAGGATTTTAGTACCCAGTATGTAGCAAGTACAAGAACAAGCACACAAAGACTAAAACACACACACACACACACACACACACACACACACAGTGGCAGTGTCAGAGCGTATTACCTCTGTTTAATATCAGAGTTAGTGTCGCTTCCACACACGTATTATATCTGCTGCTTACTTGCAGCGTGTGCACGTGCACACACACACCCACACACAGACCCAGACAAACACACACACAGTCATCACAGCCGTCGTCAGACTGGCTTCTTTTGAAGTGGAGCAGAAGTGCGGTAATGTCACAGCCTTGGGCGACAGATCGCTAGCACGCCGCCGCCCGTAACACTCAACCCAGCCTTCCTCCGCAAGCACGCCGCCAACGCCGTCGCCCTGTAACCTACACGTGCACGCTGTCACAGTATATTCAGATGCACACACCTACTGTGTCTGGGAGTGTTTAATGTCCCTGTTGCAGACGAAAACGAAAAAAAAAAGCTCTCTGGGAAAATGAGTTGAGCCACTGGAAGGAGGAATAGCAGGGCACTGGAGTGCCAACCAATCTGTGGTGTGGGGTGCTATAGCATGCTGCTGTGTATGCGTGTGTGTGTGTGTGTGAGAGAGAGAGAGAGAAAAAGAGGGTAAGAGAGAAAGAGAGAGAGAGAAAGACCATGGCCTCAGGTCATATCTGCATCAGGCAGTTGCTGGAGCTGGGTGCCAGAGCATGATCCCCTACGCTTTTAATTAGACACATTAACATACACACACACACAATGCAAAAAGACACACACACACACACACACACACACACACACACACACACACACACACACACACACACTTTCACCCTCTGTCTCACAATAGGCCTGTCGAAATGACCTGAGGCTATGTCGACCACACCACATTAAAACCTCGACTAATCAACCTCATACTCTCATGGACACTTACTCACACACACACACACACACACACACACTCACACACACACACACACCAGTCCCTCTTAGACACACTCTCAGCTTGTTAATTCTCCCAACAGAACTTGAAACGGGCAGTTAGACTCTGATTGGTCGGTGTGAGTGCGGAGGGGCAAATTAGAAGCGGACTCCTGCCAAATAATGGAATGGATGAAAGGATGAAAGCGAACCAGACGGACTCCGTTTGGGAACCAACACGGACACACAGATGATTCAGGTTTTCCACAGGCGTCAGAGCAGAGGACCCACACAGCAACCATCAAACCTTAGGTTAACTCTGTTCCTTCTGTCTGCTTTTTTCTCTTTCTTTTGGGAAAGTTGATGCACCTCTGCTCTGTCCTGTCACATTTTTATGTCATATTTTGATCTTTTGTTTTTTTTAGATAACAGACTTTAGAAGGGGTGGCAAACATGTGGCTCAGGGGCCACAGGTGGCCCATCACAGGCTTACTTGCAGTCCACCACAAGTTTTATTTCTGGGACTTTTGAAGCTGTTATTCAGGTAATAAACAATTTTAGCCAACTTTACTTCCTTAACCAAGGTCTTATGGGGCATTGTTAATTTTTTAATGTAGATTTGTAAAATATGGCATTTTTAGATGCGTAAATGTACATCTTGTTATTAATAATGGATTGTGTAGATGTACTAAAGCTCAAATTGGTTAGAAAAGACCTGAATTATTATTATTCATTGTTGTAAAACATTTTTAGGAAGCATGCAGAGGTTGCAAATGTCCGAATTAATAAAAGCAAATTGAATATTTCGCATTTTAACAAGTCAAACCGGTTATTTAGCCATGAATTGTGGGTAAACTAGGATGGGTGAAGCGAGGGAAGCTCCCAGTGATTGTTGCCTGGCTCGGTTGGAAACCAGTGGGTCTCCACCTGTGAGCAGCTGTGGGTGTGGACGCAGCGCTTGCCTGAGGGCACGTTGGCAGGAATCCTTGAGGCTGCCATCAGCAAGTATCAGGAGTAATGGAGGAATGCTCCGGCTATTTAGCTTCAGCAAAACACACACACACCCACACACACACACACAGAGGAGCGGTTTCTCTGCGAGGTGATTACAGTAGAGGTGGCTGGTTGAATTCTCTCCAGCTGCTCAGATCTTTCATGTTTTGTTCGCTTCGTTTTCACTCATTTGAACTCAAACTTGAAGAAGCTGGAGTGAAAATGGGAGAAGTTGGGCCTCAGCTCCAGCGTAGCGAGCAGCTAATTCCACGCAGCATGCAATGCGATGGGTGCAGGTGTGTCAACGTGCACACGCTCAACCGGACATGAAGGCAGCGCGAGGCTGATGGTTGGCGCTCCGAGCACCTCTCACCTGGAAAACGAAGGATTATTGACTTCCCTCCAGCGAGCGTTGGCGACGTTTGCCTCAGGCCCTCAGAGCCCCCCCAACCCCCCACACACACAGACACAGACACACACACAAAACACTCGTGCACCCTTATTTTAACAACAGAAGTAAAGCTGACACCAGACACATGCAGCCTCAGAGGCAGAAGGCAGCAGCCATTTAGCATCCTCGCTAATGCCACCACACACACACATTTACAGTTGGTGCACAGAGGTTGGCATGGGGGGCGGGGCTGGGCGAGGAGAGGACTGGCTGGGACAGTGTCTGTCTGTCTGTCTGTCTGTCTTCTTGTCTTTCCAGCAGCAGCATGGTTGCCTGGGGGTCTCTGCCACTCCCTGCCAGAGGAGGAAGCCTGTCATTACTCGTCTGTGTCATTTGCGTGTGTGTGTGTGTGTGTGTGTGTGTGTGTGTGTGTGTTTGGATGCCGGTGTGTGTATGTGTCACTTTTGCTCCGTGTCAGCTGTCTAAAACCGCCGGGCCACGTTGTCTCTGGCTCTGTCTCTCTGATTGGACGGTCTGGTAGATTTGCCGTGACGGACGAGTGGTCTGTTCCAGTCGGCCTCATCTCCAGAGCCGGAACCCCGAACAAGCTACAGCGGCAGGAAAACATGCTTTCTAACGGGAATAACTCCAGAGCGGGACCCTGCTGGTACGGGGCACCTGTGAGCGCACTGGCTAAGGGCCGGGCCCCCATTCTACTGGTACACTTTAGCGTTAGCATTGTCGTCCTGAATGAAGGATCAGCTGTGGTAATGAGCGACGAATCAGAGATGGGGAGCGAGCACCCTCTCGGTTGTGATATCCTGAATTAAAAATATCGCTGTCAGTACAGGCTGGCTTGACGGATGTGAGGTCGCCGCTGTCTGTCTGCCGCCGCCCGCCTGGCACGTCTGGGTGGGTTTGGCGCCTAAGAACAACGCAACAAGGTCCCCTCTCCCCCCCACCGGAACTGACAGCCAAACGCGGCACCTAACAAACCCAGCCGAGCCACCTCCGACACGCCGCCGTCAGCCTGACAGGCTGCGAGAGCGACGCGTCGATCAAACCGCAACTAAAGGCAAAGCTGCCCCCCATCCCCCCCCTTTAATTGCTGTTTTTAGAGTGATTAAAAGACATTCCTGGAGTTTTTTTAAAACCCTGTTTTGCCTTTAGAGAAGTGACCCCATAGATCTGAAACAGAGGGGAGAATTCCACCCGACCACCGTTAGCTGGTGGGGGGGGTCATTAGACATCACCTTGACGACCGATTGCGGCTGGCTGGTGAGCAGGCAGACGGGAGGCGATGTGATGTGAGAATGCAGGCGTGTGCTGGAAGACAGGGGCAGGTTTTTGATTCTTGTTTAATTCTGCTGGAGGAGGCTGGTTAACCCTTAAGTGTTTCGCCCTCAGGACAGCCATGAAAAGTTAATGGGGCCCACCTGGGGCGGCCCCCACCGTAACAATGGCTCTGAAATGTGGTCAGCGAGGTAGGCTGTCCTATTTCTAATTAATGAAGGCCGGGGAGGAGTCGGCGGTGTGATGGCAGCACCACAGAAGAAGAGAAGGGAAAAAAGGCAGAAATGAGGAGATGAAGGCATCCTGAGGACCATATGTACCTTTTCAGATCGGTTAGCGCGCCCAAAGGCAAGAGCACTCCCATCCGAATATGCCAGCTTTGTACTGCATGTGAAACCACTGCTGTAGCTGCAGGTCACTCTGTGTGTGTGTGTGTGTGTGTGTGTGTGTGTGTGTGTCTGCAAATTAATATGATACATACAGATCGATCCTTGTTGGTGTCGGCTGGTCTGATGCTCATCAATAGCATTGATCACATCTCTGCATGGTAACATGGGACCCCTCACACACACACACACACACACACCTAGGAGGCAGAAGAACAAAACATTAATTTATTATTCACAAATATTTTATTCAGCATTTCAATTAGCCGCCGTTCTCTTCAGCCAGCCTACAGAATCGATATTCCCGGCCTGTCGCCACACACACACACACACACAAAAACACACCCATGCGGTGAGAGGTCAAAGGGGCCGTGATCGGACTCAGCGATGAAGCTACAGCAGGAGCTTCCAGTCTCATCCAGGAGATCAGCCACTCTCCGCACATTTCCCAGTTCTCCACCCAGACCTGCCTTATTTACCGTCACAGGGAAGCAGAGAGAACCTGCAGCTAACCCTGCGCCTGATCCACGCCTGCATTTATCCCAGGAGCTGCATTTCTGAGGGTCTGAGGGGACCCTGGACGCTGGTGTTGATGCCTGAGTCTGGCTCCACCTTCCACAGAGGTTAGCAGCTTAGCATCAGACCGGATCTGTGTGGACCTGAGAGAGCTGGCCGTACCTCGGCTAGCAGGAGCGAGGACAGAGAGTGTGTACTTCTAAGTATGTGTGTGTGTGTGTGTGTGTGTGTGTGTGCTGGTTCAGATAGAGACACTGGGCCCTCCTCTGTCCCCCGTCACTGGCGATATCTGTATTCATATATGCAGACGCCGCATGAATAATTTCCCTCCACCTTCCTCTCTCGGTTTTCCAAAGGTTAGCTCATTAGCTACAGCAAAACAATTAGCAGGGATTTTTTTAGTTTGAACTATGAATTATTTGGTATTTCTTTGGTGCAGGACTCATGCATAAGTCACAGCTGGTCAGAGCCCCGGACAGCTGTTCACCACGCACGAGGGGTGAGTTCTGCTGGGGACCGTCTCCTGGTGCCGGTGGGCCAGCGGGTCGAGGCTGTGCCGCAGGAGGCAGGTGGAACAGGAAAATGGAATTCTGAGCCCACCAAAGTGAAGATTTAGCCCCAAATCAAGGCAAACCTGCTAATAAAAGCTATTTTTGGACGTCCTCTTGGTGAAAAGGTCTCGTGCCCTTGAGAATGTGGAGGGAGCTGTTTCAAAATAAAAGCACGTCGGCCTGAGCAGCAGCACAAAAAAAAAAAAAAGAACCACACACGGGCAAACTCGCACATCAAGACGAAAACACAGGCCCACTTGCAAACACAGGCGTGCGCACGCAGCGGTCTGCTGCTTGTTGCCTGTGGGCCTGCGGTCTTTGAACTGCCTCTCAGATTCCAGTCAGCCCAAATTCGCTCTGAGAGATCCGGCTCGCTGCCTGCCCCAACACGTGCAGCTCAAACCCTCACGAAAGAAACAGGACAGGCACACACACGTGCTTGATGATGGAAAGATATAGCAAATTGTTGAAGTTTGGCTTCCTGCAAAAGTTCTTGGCGAGTGGGTTGGAGAGGTGTTCACGCCTCTAAAATCCAATATTCCCCCACAGTTGTACCAGTTCGGATTCTTGCTTGTTTTATTATACTTTAATACTTTTTGTCAAATGCCGCCTGGTAGTTAATAGTTTCTAGTGCTCCAGTCTTCCCTTCCAGTCCTTGTTTTCTGCTTTATAGTTTAATTTTTTTCTTTTTGAGCATGGACCGCGGATCAACGTGTTGATGAAACCGGTCAGACGTAAAGAGAAAGCGGCCTTGAACGCAACACATCCAGCTAAAGGTCAACAACAGTCAACGTTCTTCTCCCTGGAAATGGGCCACGGATGCGTCAGAGCGAGCTGCTGGCGTCCCTCCCCGGCTCCTCGGAGGAGCCAACAGGTGTGCAAAGTGATAAAAGCTGCTGTTGCGCTCGCAGCATTTCACGCAAAGCCAACGGGGCGATGCGACGCGCCGCCTGCTTTGGTCAGCACCAGAGGCTGAGGAGTCGGAGTGGGCCGAGCTCCCTCCTCACCTCCTCTCACAAAGGCCTGCTACCTTTGATCGGCGCTCTCTCCCGGTGCTGTCAGACGAGAGGTGGTGTGACTGCTCCGCCTGTGTGTGGTTTGTCTCTGGGCTTTTAGGAAGTGTGTTTTGACGCCAGCAGCCTGTCCCGTTTGCTTTCTCCTGAAGGCTAATTTAGCCCAGCTCCCTCTCATGTCTCACTCTTACACATGCAGCAGACGAGTTGTTGACTTCCACACAAACGGGAAGGTGTGTGTGTGTGTGTGTGTGTGTGTGTGTGTGTGTGTGTGTGTGCACTCATCAGTGGGTTTGTGTATCTGTGTGTCTAAGGGAGAGGAATGGAGACGGGGATGACGTGGAGGCGTTTGAAGAGTGAAAGGAAACATTCTCCCACTCTCTCCTCCTATTAAACATATTTGTACATTTCATCGCCAATAAAAACAGCAAATCAATCTCATCCAGCGCTCTTCGGAGGCCCCTTTGAAGTCTTCCTAGTAAATGACCTCCCACTTTCCCCATCAACTGCAATCACCCACAGCCCAGCAAAAAAAAAAAAAAAAGTCTGGTGCAATATTTATCTCACATCACAAATTTTTTTCTTTCTTTTTAAGGAAAAATCCTTGAAATTTTTATCAAAAGGATTCTAATCAGGCACTCCCCAGGTCAGCTAATGAGTTGGCAGGAGTGGGGGCCCTCGCTGGGCCAGTCTCTTCAAAGGGCTAGCTCATTAGCGTTAGCGGCTCTGATTATGATAGGTTCACGTGCCGCTGCTAGGCGCTGGCGCTGTCTCCCAGACGGAGCTGAGCGAGCTGTCATTACAGCGCTAGCTCCATTAGCATCATTAGCAGCCAAGGTCAGTGTTTGAAGGCGGACACGGGCGGGTGACCTCCATCTTCCTCCCCAGGAAAACGTCTCCTGGCTGCAAACACACAGTTGAGCCGGAGCAGCAGCCGCCAGGACGCAGAAAGTGAGCTTTGTTCTTTCAAGGTGGAAGAAGACGCAAATGCTCTCATCCTGAAATTAGTGTGTGTGTGTGTGTGTGTGTGTGTGTGTGTTGAATCTGAGCTTTGACTCAAAATGACTCGTCAGTGACTGTGGTGTGACCAGTGGTGACCAGTGGTGACCAGTGGTGTGACAGAAGCCCCCCCAGGGTAAGTGATGGCTGTGGGCCACATTTCTGGGTGATGGATCTGCCCCCGCCCCCCAACTCACCTCTGTGGTATAAACTGGATTTAAGCCCGACTAACTGCAACTGTGTGTGTGTGTGTGTGTGTGTGTGTGTGTGTGTGTACATGTGCTCTTTTGTCTGTGTGTGAAACAGATTGGTGCACGCAAGTGTGTGTGTTCAGCCTATTCAAAAGCCTCTCCAGTCTATCAGATTAGCTCCATTAGTGGATTAGCCGGATTAGCGAGTTAATTGCACTCCGCTGCTGCGTTGGCGCGCGGAGGCTAATGACAGCTAAGGCTAGTTAATCACACACAGCCGCATCAGCTAGCTTCTGCCCCGTCTGGCAACACGGCTCACAGATCAGGGAAAGCAGCGCGGAGCCGCTTCCCATGAGGATTAGGAGCGAGACGTGTTTGGGTCTGACTGTTGTCTGAGAAACCTGGTTTACAGTCTGGTTTTTTAGCTTTTTGCTGGCTGCATCAGGACAGTCATGGCTTTGTTTGCTATTTTGGTCCACTGTGACCTCAGAGAAGGAGGACAGGACGTGCTCCCCCTGGTTCCTTTCCCCCTGAGAAGATGGGGGGGTGGGGTCACCGTCCAGTGGCCTATTTGACCCTTGACCTTGCCGCTGCAGGTGCCAGAGCCGGCCGCAGTTTTGGTTTCGCGGTTGTTGAACCGGTTGTAGTTCAAAGGGTCCGGGCAGCAGACTCGTGATGCTACGTGACGCTACGTTAGCTGAGCCAATCGCGCGTGTGTGTGTGGTGTTATTGATGAGCCAATGAGGTCTGACGCGTGGCTTCAGGACTGGAGGAGCCAGCGGTTATGGGTAAAATGGGTGTTAGCCGGAGTGTGTGCAGGAAATCCAGGAGTGCAGACACACCTACACACCTACACACACACACACTTTCCCTATATTCTCGGGGCCTCATTAGGGGAAGTGAAGGAGTCCCTGCTCATCTTTTAAAGATAAAACAAAGTGCTGTGATGTCATCCCTCATCAGCCTTGGCCGAGGAGACGAGGAGCACTTTAGCAGAAGGAGGCGAGTGTGTGACCGCCTGAGCGCGCAGACCTCCCTCTGACACTCTCCCTCTCCCGCTCGCCTTCACGCACACACGGGCTGGCAGCCGTGGCGGTGGCGGATGAGGGATGCGTGTTGGTTTGGGGCTAAACATGATATCTGCCCTCCCCGGGGTCGGCCAATCAGAACAAGCTGCCAGGGAAGAACAGCAAAAGCACTCAAGGCCGAGCAGGAGGACACACACACACACACACACACATGCACGCAGCAGCACGACTGGCTCCTGCTCGCTCCGGAGCGCCCCCTGGAGCCGGGCAGTCCCGGCTCCTCAGGGTTGGCAGCCTAAATAGCGGCGGGGGCCGGGCTCTGAACCTTGCCACCGGTGCCGCCGTTACACCAGCGCCCGCAGTGGTGTGGGACCTTCGGGGGGGCGCTGGGAGGTATGGGCCACCGGAAGAACAAGTACCTGGGAGGCAGCAGCCAGGGGAAGCGCCTGGAGGCCTCGGGGCCCCCGGAACAGGCAAAGCATCGGGGCTAAGCGTTTCCTGGAGGGGGTGACGGCAGAGAGGAGCCGTCAGGAAGATGAAAAGGAGACAAGAAACAAAGATGGCGGCTGCATGCAAAAAAGAGGCTGGTGCTGGTGGAGGACCCAGGTTGGGTCCAGGAGGACACCTCCTCCCATGTTTGTCACCCCTGAATGGCTGGCGCTGCTTCTTCCTTCGGCTGGTGAATCCATTTAACCACTTCTGAAAATGAAGCGCGATGCTTGAAATGCTTCCTTCTAAAGTACAAACGGACGCAGGTCCGATCCTGCTGCACCCTTCAGTCTACTGGACAAGTGTTCTCATTATTCACAATTCCTTTATCTCAAACTTTGAAAAACACTCAGTTCAATCATCCGGATGTTAAAAACCAGCTTGAAATGGTCGTTTAGCTCTGACGAAGCCTCCAAACATCCGGGTGGGGCTGATCTCAGATCAGCGCCGTGATGCTGCTGCTGGAGTCGGTCCGTCCCGACTCCGGGATGACCCAGGCTGGGGTCAGCGTAGGTGACCTCCATCAGCAGGCTGGGGTCAGCGTAGGTGACTCAAGCCTCCTAGCTAACACTCAAGCCTCCTTTTAGCCGCTTGTAGCTGCAACGCTAAATCTTTTAATGGCTGTTTTCTGTGTCGTTAATTAGTCCCCACATCAAACGTAGAAAAATGAATAAAACAGCAGCGAGGTGGTGTGTGTGTGTGTGTGTGTGTGAGGGGGGGTATTTGGCAAAGGCACGGTCATTATATGGCTGTGGGAAGAGGGGGCATCTGGGCAGGGGAGGGGGGCTCTGAGTGGGGCGAAGGATGAGTGTGATGGGCTGGGTGTGGGTGGGGGCGGAGGGGTGTTCGGTGGGGGTGGAGGGGGGTGCGGGTGGGGGCGGAGGGGGGGTATCAGTGGGCCATGGTGTCAGCTGCAGAGGCAGCAGGGAAAGCCGACATCTTAATAAAACAGCCTCGGGCTAAATCCCATTAAAGGCCTCAGAGCCTGTTACCACTGCTGGCCAGGTAGCAGACACACACGTAACACACACAACACACTCTGCACACACACACACGCCTCCAGTCCTGCCCGCATGCACACACATATGCACACACAAATATATTATATATGGATCCGTGTGTCCGTTTCTCTGTCTGTTCCTGTCTGTCCATGTGTGGGGGTCTTTGTTTGTCTGTGTGTGTGTGTGTGTGTGTGTGTGTGTGTGTGATTGGAACATCTGACTAAAGCTATAGAACAGGTGTATTGTTGGCACGGTCCAGTTTATCACCTTCCACATGACCTCCATCTTTGTTTTCAAGCATCTCTGCATGAGGAGGAGGGAAGACGAAGGATGTGCAGAAAAAGAAGCCATAATTAATTAATCTGGTCCTAAGGTCCGTGAGTTCCACATTTAGCTTTGTCATAATCAGTGCAAAGAAAGCATTTCTGACCTACTCAGGCAGCATCCAGCTACCTTCTCATTAGCCTAGCAGAGCGGCTAACGCTGGCTAACGCTGGCTAACGCTGGCTAACGCTGTGTTCGGGTCAGTTCAAAATCTGCAAGAGAGCTCGCTTTCTAAAAATCTCCCACTCTCCTTCGGTGGGTGAGGCCTGGCTGTCCTTCCTCCCACTCCCCAGGTGCGCTCTGAGGTGTCTCCGCAGGCTTCCGGGGTGGAGGCGCCTCCGCGCTGCTGCGCCTCGTCCCACAGCGCCCCCGAGTGGCCACAGATCCGTCCTGCACAGGTGAGCAGTCCTGCAGGACCTTCAGTCTCCTTTATTGGAAGAAAACATCAAATTTCATTGTTTGATTATCTATATGATGACTTATGTGGGAGAGGAGGAATAATGTTAAAAAAAAATAGAGGGAGGAGGCAACGTTTTCAGATCAGGTACCATGACGACCGAGCCGAGAGCCGCTTGTCTGACTGCCAGTCACAGCGGTCTCCGACATGTCTCCCAAATGTTCCCCATGAAGGTCAAAGCTGGAACAGGCAACAGTTTGTAAT
>CAAE01015033.1:1561810-1587853 GCA_000180735.1 Tetraodon nigroviridis | reverse complement strand
TGCTAGCTTGTGCTAGCTAGCAGCGCTTATGTCTCGCGAGTGCGCAGGGGAAAAAAATCAACGTGACTAGGCCGCCGCTAGCGTAGCTTCAACCTTTGGCATTTGATCCTGGTTTGCAAGCGTAAAAATATACCCGACCACGTTTATTAGCTTGTGGTAGACGTGGTAGACGTTTGTTTGAGCTCGCGTTAAGCCGAGTTTAATTATATCATTCTCGTATCTAATTTTAAAGGTCCCTTTTGTCAATTAAATGTATCAAAACACGACGTGCTGTTATTGCCCTTTGGAGTTAGCCACTCGAGTTAGCACACAAACGCTCGGTATACCCACCTTTTCGGCAGCAATGATGAGCCATCACTGTTTCCAGCTTACGTTATTGGGAAAAGATTTCAATATTATATAACTGTCTGGTAGAATAGCGGCCCTCTGTCACTACCTGAGAGGAGTTGTTAAAAAATTTAGCGCATCACATGCGCATGAATAGAAAATGAGGCCTGGCCTCCAGTCTGATTTCGACAATTTTTGTTTTGTTTTTTCAACAATAGATTTTACTTAACGTATTTTTTCTCCCGAAAGTATAATTGTGTTTCAGTAGTGATTAGGGGGTGTGATTATTCATTGACTCGCACACCTCCTGACTTGCCGTCTTTAGCTCCGTCAGCAAACCCAAGTGTGGCCGCCCAACATGTTGTCATTGACTAAATGTGTAAGTTAGTTTCTCGGTCTTCTGGCCATGGGTTCGCATTAGTTCTCAAAGTAGTTGTTAAGCAGGCTTCCAGCAGCTGTGGTGTGTTTTTCTTTATCATTCACACTTGGGACAAACAGTGTGACATCAACAGCTGTTAGTTTAGTGGGAGGCCAAATTAGTTTTACTCAATCGGGGTTTATATTATACTACTTAATGCGCGTGCAAACAAATATTGTTTTAATTTTTAACTGTTTGTTTTTCTGTCAACGTTTTAATTGATTTTAACTGCCAAAAAGGGAGTACCTATGTCTTATCTGGAAATCTGTCTATAAATACCACTGTTTTTGTATTCAAACTGTTAAGCGAAATAAATAATTTTTTCAGAGATAATGGATTTGGGCGGCAACAGTGACTGCTTTGGATGCGGCCGCCCTGGTCATTGGGTCAAGAACTGTCCTACTTCCAGCGGTTTGCGTGGACGTGGTCCCAGAGGACGAGGACGTGGAAAGGGTGAGAGAAACGAATCGCATCAACTGACCACACGCTGTTTTCACGTAGTCTGGCTTTAGTTTCGTTGTCTCAAAAAGGCCATTGCTTATTCATCTATAACTCCTTGCAGAGCTGTTCTGTTATCGATGTGGAGACCAAGGACACATGGTCAAGGACTGTGATCAAACCGAAGACTGTAGGTGTTGGCGTTTTTGTTCCCTGATTCTAGTTAGCATGAGGTTGGCTTTTTAAGAGCGATGTTCCATATTTCCACAGCATGCTACAACTGCCACAAGAGCGGTCACATTTCCCGGGACTGCAAGGAGCCCAAACGGGAGAGGGAGCAGCAGTGCTACAACTGCGGAAAAGCTGGTCACATGGCCCGCGAGTGCGATCATGCCAACGAGCAAAAGTGCTTCACCTGTGGAACGCTTGGCCACATCCAGAAACTTTGCGATAAAGTGAAATGTTACAGGTGAGGCCAGTGTTTGCCGTGGCAGTCCGCCCCACCCCCAGGCTGTTGACATTTACCCTTGACGTTTACCTTAATGGGATGTCTTTTGTCTCTCAGGTGTGGCGGGATTGGTCACGTTGCTTTGCAGTGCAGTAAAGCCAGCGAGACTACCTGCTACAACTGTGGAAAGGCAGGCCACGTGGCAAAAGACTGCACCATTGAAGCCAGCGCATAATCAGTGCCCTCTGTTGCCCCTCCGTTTTTTTTTTCTCAGATTGATGGTTGGTTGTATTATTTTCTCTGAATCCTCTTTACTAGCCTAAGTATGGCTGGCGGAGGCTAGTCCCAGGCCAGTGAGCCTCTCGACATGTAATACAAAGAAAGGGGTGAAAAAAAATCTTTCTGCATTCAATACAAAAATGTTTTAGTTTGGTAGCAGTGTAATGTATAATGCTTTGTTAAAGATCCCCCCTTTCCAAGCCACTGGTGAACAGAGGGACTCAACATATGGGAATCTATAGGACCTCGGAGCTTGCGGATGAGAGTCTCAATAGAACGAGATAGAAGAAGGGAGTAAATGGAAACTGAACTTCCATGTACGGTTATTTTGGTGTGTTTTAGTGGGATACGAGTTGGCCAAGAGAGTAAAGGAAAGAAACATTTAATAACATGATGCATTTCAGCCCTACAAGCAGTTACGAGGGTGCTGTCATGTTCATCAGCCCTGCAAGCAACTAAACATGCTACAACTTTATGTTATATTGCTGAGGTATAACACAATTCTGAGGTAATAAAAGATTCATTCTTTTATACAAATCTGTTTACAATTTAAATAAGTTGTTACCCAAGGTAGATTATTCCTTTTAAAAATGGCTTTGGAAAATTTTTGTTCTTTTTTTTTTTTTTACCTTGGCGAAATGTAACATCGATGTAACGGCAGAATTAGGAGTTATTTGGAATGAAAAATCTTTTCACAGAAATCAAAATGTTATTTTTGTACAATATCACTTAGTAGACTACTGTATAAATACCATTTGCTTGTACTCAGTTTTTAAGTCGGAAGGAAAGTGCAACTGAAGTCCTAGAAAATAGAAATGTAATTTTAAACTATCAATAAAGCTGGAGGAGCACGGGGAGATCATTTCTCGTCTGAATTTTTTCATCCTTTTTATGCGCAGTGACCTTAACAATAATGTGCACCTAAAGTTCCCAAATAGTGATCGATTTGTACCAAATTTCCAATAAAAATGGGGCTTTTTATTTGTCGAATGCAGCTCTTTAAAAGGGTCGAGTCATCCTGTCAAAGGAAAAAACGACGTCCGACTGTTTGCAACTCAACCTGGCGCATCCCTGTCCGACACGAACCGGACCGAAAATGGGTCACTGAGTAGAATATGAAACGGATGGACTTGTTGGATGTAAAAATGTGCTTTTCTTGGTAAGTCGGCGCTTTTCTCACGGGCTTTCAGAACTGCGGGGCCTGGCGGAGGAGCAGAGCTCCACGTCGGAGTGTAAAATGGCAGCGGGGGCTGCAGCGGTGCAGATGCTGGCGACCTTCGGCTCTTTCCGGCACGAAGATGCACCAGGCCCCGCCCACTTCTTCCATGGCGTCACCGGTTTAGCCCGGTCGTATTCCGAGCCGAGAAAAACAAGCCTCCGGAACGAGCCGGCTTCATGACGGCTCGTCTTCTCCCCGTTTCCCTGTGTCCAACCCGGGGATAGTTAGACGACATGAGGGGGCTCCTGCCGCTCTACCGGGGGCTCTACCGCCTGGCTTCCCGGCGGCCCAGAACGCCCGCTGCCGTCGGTTCTCGGCTCGACTTTTGCGGGACCCAGACCAGCACCAAGGTGGGGAACTATCGTTCGGTTTCTGTTTCTTTTCCAACGCGGAAGCAGCTTACTTGTCCGCGGGTTCGGTGTGTCCGATGTTGAGTAACTTTCCCCGACGCGGAGGCTTTGGCTCGGACGCAAAAAGCGGCTTGACACCGGGCGCAGCTGCAGCTAAAAGGCTGTTTTTTTCCTGCACCAAAAGGCCCAGAAAAACACCAGCTGTGCCAGCCCAAACACAGCTCCAACTGATGCCGAAGGGTTACTCCTTATCCTCATTTAAAAGGAGCCAAACAGGTCTCTGGTTCTCTGTTACGTCTGCTTACTGGGGGCCTGCATGTTGCGGGGGTCGACAACCAAGGGCCCGCGTTATGTCTGATCTGAGAAATAACTGCTGAAGTTTTACCCAAATTTGGCACCGCTTGGACACCTGATGTGTTCTGGAAATAAACCACTTTAAATCAATTTTGACAGGGTCTGTCAACAACATGGTTGCACCTATCTTTGTGGTTCCTTCCGCAGGCCCAGCCCCGCTTCGGGCTGCTCTTCGACATCGACGGCGTGCTGGTGCGGGGCCGGCTGCCGATCCCCGCTGCTCGGAGGGCCTTCGAGAAGCTGGTGGACTCTCAGGGACGCTTCGTGGTGCCGGTGGTTTTTGTCACCAATGCGGGAAACTGCCTCCGCCAAACGAAAGCCGATCGGCTCTCCCACATCCTGGGAGTCCCCGTGAGTTCCTAAAATGGGTCATGAATGAATATTATCTTTACGTGTGGCAGGAAGAAGGTTCCAAGTTCGAATCCCCTGCACCCTGCATGAAAACACTGCATAAGGTGTTGTTAAAACAATGGATCTGTTTCCAGATAACCCAAGATCAGGTCATCATGTCCCACAGCCCCCTGCGGATGTTCAAGCGGTTCCACGACAAGTGTGTGCTGGTGTCCGGTCAGGGGCCTGTCCTGGAAATTGCCAAAAAGTATCCTGGAAACCTCAGTGTGTTCAAACTAGCACTTTAGAGTGTGCAATTGTTTCTTTCAGAAGTTTTCCTCTAACTTATTTTGCATCGCTGGTGCTGCAGAGCCAGTGGGTTACATTTAATCTGAAGTCCAATTTTAAAAAAAACAAAACGAAACACGGTTGTCCCTCAACGCCTCCTGTTCAGTCTGGGATTTAGGAATGTTGTCAGTATTGACATGTTGAGAGAGTCTTTCCCACTTCTGGACATGGTCGATCACAACAGGAGGCCTAAGCTGCCGGTGAGTCAACAACAACAACAGCAGTAATGTTAAACACGTGTGTTTGTGTAAGACTTAAGGTTAACATCACATCCTTCTTTCCAGTCCAATCCTGTTGGCAAGCTTCCGAAGGTTGAAGGTAAGGAGCATTCACCTCAGAGGTTTATTTATCGTTGTTGCTAAAATCCGATTTTTCTATTCGATACTTTTACATCGATCACAGCTGTGGTTTTGTTCGGGGAGCCGGTTCGATGGGAAACCAACCTGCAGCTGATCATCGATATTCTGCTGACCGACGGCAACCTCGGCAGTGCCTACAGCTCACAAAACACGCCTCACCTCCCCCTGCTGGGATGCAACATGGACCTCATGTGGATGGCCGAGGCGCAGTCCCCACGGTAAGCCGGAAAAAGTCCACGCCACCAGCGAAGGCTCGGGGACGCGTATCAGCCGTGCAAGAGGGCGTTCCGCGACGCCATATCTCCATATCTTGTTTGCGCTCCTTTCCTGCTCAGGTTCGGTCACGGGACATTCCTCGTTTGCCTCGAGAACATTTACAAGAAGATAACAGGTGAAGACCTGAAGTATGAAGCCCTCATGGGGAAACCCAGCGAACTCACCTACCACTTTGCGGAATACCTCATTAGAACCCAGGCTGAAGAGAGGGAGTGGAAGAGCCCCATCACCACCCTTTATGCTATCGGGTGAGCCCACTTTGCTTCAATTCGGATGCGATTATTACACAATAAAAGGCAAAAATGGGACAGGAATGGTGAGTTTGTTCTGTACGCTGGCTGTTTATCACTCCATCAAATGGCTGCAGGCATTTCTTTGAACTATAAACCCCGCCCCTTCTGCTTCACCTGCCTGTTGCAAGTAACGACAGGCGTCTTCTGCATGTTATTATCACAGCTGCGACTTCCCTGCTGCAATAGGTGTATTTATCTGTGTGCTTCTCTCGCTCCGGCACTCCGGCACAACGACAATCCCGCCTCCTCTTTCGCACCCCTCAGGGACAACCTCATGACAGACATCTACGGAGCCAATCTATACAGCCGCTGCCTGGAGGAGCGGATCTCCAGGAAGAACGCCAAAGCCAAGATGGTGGCCGCCACGGGAACCACGGCGACCCTGTCGCAGGAGGAGGAGATCGACAGTCTGGTGGAGAGGCGAGCTGGCGCTCCCCTCCGCCACCTCCTGCAAGTCTGTCCTGGTGTGCACGGGGGTCTACAGCCCAGACGCAGACGTGCCCTCCGACGCCAGCCAGTGCATCAAAGAAACGGTGTTCCACGGACACCGGGACTTCAGGTTCGACCCCGGCCTGATGGAGCCAGACCACATCGTGCAGGACGTGGACGAGGCCGTGGAGCTCATCTTCGAACTGGAGAAGTTTGTGCCTCAGTAGAGTTTGTACCCGACAGATCCTGGGCGTCCTGCTAGCCTGTCAGGAGCCCAACACCGTGGATACTGTATAACTGCCCGACTGGACAGGAAGAAATAGTGTTCAACATTTACAGTAAGAAAGTGTGTAACTGTTACCCTCAACCAGCCTTATTTGATCTTACTGTCTTTTAGATCATAAATACTGTTTTAGATCGTTGAATCCTTCTGTTACAATATTTATTACCCCCGTTTTAAAGACGCACACTCAGATAACGTTTTTGTTTTTAATGTCAACGTGATTTTTATAATTATCATTTGTTTATCCATTTAAAATCTATGCATGACTATGAGAATACTATGTCCTGTAAAAACTGTGCAATAGTGTCCGTCTGCGTTGTCCTGTTGTCAAGAGCTCTCCCTGCAGCGCGTCAATAACACGCACACATTTATTTTGATGCTCAGTGTTTGAATTCCAGAAACAAACCGCAGGCTAACACTTGAGCTACGATGCCAATTAAAAGTGTTGACCTCCCCACTTTTGAGCCACTGTTTCCTTTTTTTTTTGCTATTGCTTCAATCAAAATTTATCTCTGCATGTGTTCCCTGTGGTACTTTAGCCTCCGGACAGCCAAGAACAAACAAGCGGTGGTATTTTCACTCCCAGTTGCCCTTATCTGTGACTGTGTGCTTGCGTTTACGAAGGAATCTCTCTCCAGCAGTTAGCTGGTCGGTTAGCTGTAATGCTATCAGAAAATGACTTTTGTGCATTAGGAGAGGATGATGGTTGAACTAGAAGTGTGGGGACAACCTAAGTAGTTTAGCACATAGGGCATCTTCTGCCCCATCCGTCATCCACCCTCCCCACACCAGTTCTATTTGCCACCCGTGGTGTTTTTGCGTCTCCAGTGCAGCGTGTCTGGCGGCTCCTCGGGGACAGTGATTTTTAAATTGTGCCTCCTGTGCAGCGTGTCCAGTACCTGCGGCAGTAACTCCATGTCGAGAAGCGGCCTCTCTAGATCCACCAGGTCGGAGAGCGAGTCCGAACTGCGGCCGCCAGCGGAAAGCTTCTCCACCCTCCTCCTGTGTTTGGGCCTCAGCGGTCGCAAGGGTACGGCCTCCGGTCCAGAGACTTTTTTGTCGATGTACAGCGTGACGGTGGATATTTTAGCCAGTCTCAAACCCCAGACCAGTAGAGCTATAAGAAAGCAAACCGCCCCAAGTAAAACAATGTCAAACGTCCCACAGGTGGATTTTGCTTTTGCACAGGAAGAAAAGTAGTCATCAGTGAGTGTGTTGATGTTTCTGTGAGCCACTGAGCGTGGGCTAACACAGGTAGGCTGCTGGGAGACAAGAACAGTGTTCTTCAGCAACCAGTTCCTCAAGTACTGGATCTTACAGTCACAGTGGAATGGGTTCCCAGTCAGCCAGACCTTTTCCAGACGAACCAGTTTGTCAAACAGGCCCGGAGTAACCGCAGTGAGCCAGTTATCCTGCACCAACAGCTCCGCCGTGTCCGGGGGTAAGCCAGTCAGCTCGGTCAGGTTCGAAAAGCTGCAGTCCACCTTCAGGCCAGCGGGTGGGAGGGAGGAGGAGCGGCAGGGGGGAGCGGTGCAGCGTGCGCGTGACGTGGCGACGAGGAGGAGGACGGCTACAGCTGAAGCCCAGGGCATCCTGCAAGGTCACAATCCTGTTATTGCAGGCCTGAAGAGTCTTTTTCAGCTTGCAGAGATCATATGGAGGTTTGAAACAGCGATGAGGAGATTACTTCTCTTTAGGTAATAGTGAAAAAACATTTGCACTGACATTTTAGAACAAATATACAAAACGCAAACACTGGAAGGGAATGTACAGGAAACTACTTTGTTTAGGCTGTTTTTTAGTGATAAATTTGAAGTACCAACCCTTCAAGAAAGCTGTCGGTCCTGCCAGTCATCTTGGGAATAACATTGTCCTCATCCGGCTTTCAGACTTTCAAAAGTCTCCTTTGAATTCGAGGTGCCCTCGTTCGTAAACGACATGCTGTTAGACTGAATAATCGCACACTCGATCCAGAGCGACGTCAGCGCGAGGAAAGCACCAATCGCACCGCATGTTCACCGCGCCTCACTCATGAAGGGAATCCATCTGCTTCTGGGAGATAAGCGGTAATCTTTCCAGCGGCGGGAGCTATCTGAGGCTGACCCGCACTGTTTGTGCGTTACCCACATCCACAGAGGGACAGAACACAGGGGCTCAAGTACAGCTGTGGAGCTAGCGCAGCGCCACAGGTCAAAGGCCACCAAAGGTCACCAGGAAGGGCCATCTAAAGGCTGCTGGATGCTCAGTTATGGTGGCATTTCTTCCTTAGTTTTTGCATCTATTTTTACAGACGGATGGGAGAGGAGAACACAACAGTGTAGCAGTGGAAAGTAAAACAGGTACGTTTGTTCAAATGATCCCGTTTCCTGAACGGGAAGCGCTGCCGGGAAGATTTATCAGAGATGGATAACTGAAAAAACAGGCTGCAGACGACGGAAAAAGTGAGTAGTCAAAGGAAAGTATGCAGACAGCAATAAAGAAAGTGGCTTGGATCAAACGCTAATGGCGTGCATGTGTCTGAGCGGTGTGGCAGGTAAACCCTGCACCCATAGGTGGTGTAAGGGCACAGATTTCCCCTAATGCGCCTCCTTCAGTGGCAGCCAGGCAGCACCAGTGGAAACTATTCCAAAAGCTGGAAAAAGAAAGATACAGAAGCCCATTAAAAAATAATAATTAAAAAAATACAGTAATGTGAAATGCATTGGACCAAAAAGAACATTTCTTCCTGTTAGAATTCCGATTTGACAAAGTCAAAGTAGGAAGACAGAGGAGGCAGGAATACCATAAGTCATATTTGTTTATTTCGCGTTCTCAACATTGTCACAGTTGAAGTTTTACAATAACTGGGGTCTTTATGACTCACTACTCACTGTACAAACAGAATGCACGTACTGTATAAATGAGGCCACTCATCTCCTTTCCTAAAACGTCTCACGCCAGACCGAAGCCCTCACAGTCAGAAATGTGTGTGTGTGTGTGTGTGTGTGTGTGTAAGAGAAATCTGTCAGAAGAGAGCTGGGTGCTAAATGGCAGCGGCCTTTCTAACAGTCTGGTTTTGACTCCTGCAGCCAACGGCGGCTGAGACGATCGATATGTCGGCGTGCTGACCCCTCTGACCCGTTCGGTGAGGTGATGTTACACATCCTGATCTTGGCTGCAGATATGGAATTGTTATATACACACTATTTAGCGGATCCCCAGTCTTGGTCCCTAGAACAGATCTGCGACAAACGCTTTCTCTCTTTGCATCAGTTCTTGGGAGTGGCGTATGTACACCGCGAAAGCCCTCGGCAACAGAAGTGCATTTAGGTTTGTCATTTACACAAATGGCTTTGTTGATGAAATGCATGCTAAGCTTCAGTAACTACCAGTCAATCCTGGGACAACAACACGCCAACACATTAGGGAAGCTCCAAATCAAAGAAAAACCGACCAAATAAAGCAGCTGACACGTGTATTTTTTTTTTTCTTCTTGCTGGCATCAGCTCACAGTGAAAAAAGACACATGATGATCCATGCAGTGCATCATTGGGGTACTTTGTCACAAAGAATGACTGTAGACATTTGAAGCACTACAACACACGGAACTAACGAAACAAACCGGGTTAACGTTGTCAAGACTTCCAGAGTTATAGTAAAGATATAAAACCAACAGAAAGACACATTCAGCTCATCACCGATGTCCCATGTGTGATGTGTCCGTCCGTCTTTGTTAAACTGCGAGAGTAGATATGTGTGAGAATTATTTGTTTTCTCATGTTAAAATACATTTACAACCTGAATATTGGGACAAACAGTTTACTGTCACTAATTTATACACTAGAATAGACTCTATTTTTAGACTGTAGAAAGTTATTCTATACATGTCACCGTTTTCTCTGTTCAGTTTGCATTTTGTGTCATTGTATTTCCTGAAAAAAGCTGTTCTTCCACATGTGCTTATCCAGCAAAATATTTCTGTTCAGCCCAAAAGAGGAGCGGATTCCTTTAATAAAATATGTACACACATTCCTCTTACCCATTGTGAATAGTGTTTAATTATTTATACTATTTTTATGTGGGAAAATCTATTTTTTTTTACCTGAATCTCATCCTGGACAAGAAAACAGACTTCCACTCTCAGTTCAAGTCTGTGTTCTCCGAACATGATTGCACTTTAACTAGCTTTGGTAATACTGGTTTTTCATACAATGTGCAGAGGAAAGCTTCACATTAATAACATATCATGACATAAAAAGCAAAAAAGAAAAAAAAAAAAAAAGAAATCGCTTGTGAGACATTCCGCTGAACTTCAGATTAGCCTGTACCTCTCACTATACCAACGCACTCTAACAGGGGTCGAAAACGAACAAATAAATAATGGCGAGAAGTGAAAAAGAAACTGGAGGGAGACCTTAATGTTGATGTACAAATCAGTACAAAGATATTGCACATATGGAAAAAAAAACATGAAAAGAAAAATACTGATACTGATTTTATTCTCCCTACACCTTGTAGAAGTCTAAATAAATCAAATTAGAATTTGAAAAGTGAAAAAAAAAAATTTTAAATGAAGAGTCAGGAAGAGCAGCTATCGCATACGGTAAAGGCAACAGACTAGTGATTTTCAAGCATTCTTTGGATCCATTTTGTAGCATGAAGTCAAGTATATATTCAAAATACCTGGTGTCACAGTTACTTTGCTTTTTTTCTCCTTTTTAAAACCCAAAGAAGTGCAAAATTATAATGAAAGGCTTTTTTTTTCCAAATGTGAGAGCTGACCTGAAAGTCTGAGCTTTTGCAGCCGACACAGTATTTGCAATAGCTGCCATCCGGAGGCTCCTTCAGATTCGTGTGAAAGGCAAAAATCACAGAAATACTATAGAAAATACAAAATTAGAAGATGCGATGCAGGGGGTGGGTCCCATTCCTTCCAGATCTACATCCTATTGCCCTAAGTCAGCATAATACTGATAGAATTCCTTTTTGCTGATAATAATTGTAAGTATAATCTTACAAATTATTTTACGCACGACATACTGTACAAGAAGTATTGACTAAATAGATTATGCATTATTAATTGGCACATTTATTTATGGGCGCTAGGAGACAACATATAGCTGTCATCTACAGTAAATACAGCACTAGAACTACGATGGCTGAGAGGGTCGACTCAGTTGTTTAACCTGTCCATGGGTTTAAGTTATTGTGAAATGATTATATCCTCACTACGTATGGAGCTCTACGGGAGCTGCAAAAAAAAAAAAAAAAAAAAAAATTGGTTCCCTATTGTTTGTACACGAGAAATAACGATAATGTCGCGAAAGAAAAGGTCATCCTCCTGGTGGTTAGACTGAGGAGCAGCAGACCTTCTTTCTACAGAACCCCCACAAAACCCTGATGGGGGCCAGGCCCTCATCAGACTAATTAGTTAAAGGCCCCTGGTGGAAGATTGGTGTCCAATTTCCGTCCTGCATATTAGTTGGAGTCGGAGGTGGAAAAAAGAAAAAGAAGGTGCCCGTTTGTCATCACAGCAGCAGTAGAACACAGTGGACAGGCCATAGGGATGGGTGCCGTCAGTCCCTTTGGTGCGAGCAGTCGGCCCTCCTCGTTCATCGTCCCGTCACACTACGGTACTGATGCCACTGTGTTTGGGTTTGGGTCCGGCAGGTCCTGAACCCGCTTGCTGGCTGTGGTGGTGGGGAACATGCTGGGGGTGATGGGAATGCTGACTGTAGTGGCTGTGCTGTGGGTGCGAGTGTTGGTGCGCGTGCGAGGCGTAAGAAGGGAGCTGGTGGAACTGCGTGTGGGGGGGCGGGTGGTAGTGGTGGTGGTGGTGGTAGGGAGGTGGATTTTGGGGGACTTGGCAGTAGTGGGAATGGTGACCGTGGTGTTGGGCCTGCACTGTGTGTGTGACTTGTGCTGTGTGGTGCAGGTTGGTCGGGTGGGGCTTGTGGGATATGAGGGTCGGGTGGCCGGGCGGGGGCAGAGGAGAGTGGCTCTGAGAAGATGGTTTCCCACGCTTGCTGCCAAAAAGCGACCCCAGGATGGAAGTCGATGCCGAGTTTGGGATGGAGGGGTGGCCGCGAGGGGCGCCCTCGTGTGGCGTAGTGGCTCTTCGGCGCGTGTGGGGACTGCTAATGATGGACCCCTACAGATGGGAAAAAGAAGTAACAGCATGTCTGTCAGAGCTGCTAAAGCAGAGCTGCTACAGCTACAAGCCACCACTTTGTGTATTTCAGATAAACGAATAGCAAAATGTTTATTAGGCATGCAAATGAGGAACTCAAAAAATGTTTTTATGGTAGGCAGCAGCAGCAACGCTAGGAATGAAAGTAGCCTCGAGTCAAAGGAGCTCTGCTGTTAGGGAGATAAGTGTCTTTAAACACTAACAAAAGTTAATTAAAGACATTTGGAGCATAAATAATAACAGGAACAAGGTTAGAAAAAGACAGTTATTCATCTTCATTGCAGTCAAAGTGCCAAAACCTCACACATGCAACTCATTATAACCGATGAATGAAGAGCCTCCGCATGCAGAGGGTGTGACAAGCAAACTCATCATCTGCATGTTAGCATTCAGCTAAAAGTCATGGAGAACTAAGCTCTCATATGCAAACGGGCCTGGCCAAACCTCCTCCGAGTACAAATTCTCCTCGTCAACATAAAAAAAGACCATGTGGCATTTGGGAAAGAACAGCAGAAATCATTTTTTCAGGATCTCAGCAGGTGAAATCATGGGCACATGAAATGAGAGAAAAGATGGATGAGTGAAATCCAGGAAACCCATCAGTAAACCTTTGCCTGTGAAGTCTACGTTTACTCCCTGAACCTAGCAGCATTTCTGAGAAGTCAGATGAAGGGATAAGGAAAATAAGCAGCTTTCTTAGAACATAGAGCTACGATCCTGTAACAGAGAGTGAGAGACAGAGAGAGAGACAGACAGAGACAGAGGGACACAGAGACAGAGAGAGAAAAAGAGAGAGAGCGCAAAAAAAAACCAAAACCAAAAAAAACCCAAAACACTGGGCTGTAATTGAATGACATACAGAGACAGGCAACGGGGAGAGGGTTTAGAGGCAGGATTAGTAAAGTCATGCTTGTCTGACGATAGAGTGTGTATCGGTCATGTAAGATGACCAAAAGAAAAAAACAAAAACCAAAAACTGGAGATCTCCGGCTTTCACAAAGTGGCAGGATCAGAGGCAGGCAACCCAGACATGCACACTAACGGAGGCAAGCAGGTTCATTAGGCATCCCGGAAGGAAAAAATAAATGATCCAAACAAATGTTCTGAGTCTATGAAGCAAAAGGTGTCAGACCAAAAATAAATGGTGTTTTCACAGTGCACATCATCACATAGAGAGTAGCTTGGATACCAGCTGCTTCCAACTTACTTCCATATTGCTGTCTAGTGATCCTGCACTGCTGCGACGCCCCCGCTTGCCTGCACGAGACATGCAATACCACAGATTAGAGATCGACAGCACCCGTTGGTCGACTAGAGACGTGGAGGCCACCCGCCGGTCCCGTAGAGGGCAGTGCAGTGGGTTGTGACTGTGAGTAAGGTCCAAATATGAAAGGGGTGGTGGAGGGTAACTGTGGCTACCCCAGGGGCAGTTTACAGGTAGCTGGGTAAAGCTTTGCAATTCCCGAATGCGTGGAGCGGCCAATGTTTACCCAAACTTTCCAGCCTCTGTTTGAAAGGTGAAGCAGAAGCTAATGCACCCCCCTCCACCCCACCCCTCCGCCTTTGTCTGGGGTGACGAAAAGCCAATCTCAGTTACATTCACAGAGGAGGAGACACATCAAAAGCAATACAGTGGTTGTTGCATATGGGATGTACAGGCATATACGGGTCCGAGGGCGGACGGAGCACGCTCAGCCGATGGTACGTGACCAATAGTTACAGATAAACAGGAAAATATCTGATCCGTGCGGAGGTCGCACGGTAAATACAAATGGGGTGGAGTATGGCAGGAAAGAAAAAAACATGGAAACACTGAACATAAGTGACCCCACTAACATGCCACATCCTGCATGAGAAAACAGCAGCGACAGGGGGGCGAAGGGAGCGCTGCTCTGACTGACCTGCTGCTGACTGACCACACTGTCCTGACTGGATTTCATTGTGTTATCAAGTGAATCACCTGATAACGGTCACCTGTCATGGATGGAATGCGTACTTGCGTCAGAGATTTGGGGATGTGAAATGACAGAGGAACTGAGCTAACGCTAAGGTTCGCTCCTCGACCACGGTGCGCGCCAGACATACGATGTTTTAAAACCAACAAAGGATCATCGTGAAATGTCTCCGGTCGGAAGAAAAAAAAAATTAACCCGATGAGTGTGAAAGGTTAAAGTTCAATTAAAAAAGGTGATGGTAAAAACAAATGAAAATGTGGTGGATGAACTACCAGAAAGTCTGCAGCTTTACCTATGCGTCTGATTGAGTTAAGCATGATGTATACAGCAAATCTCTCTGTAGCAAAGTGTTGAAGTCCAAACTAATCTGTCCAATCATGGGAGAAGTATGGTGCCATGAAACATTTTGCTATATTTATCCCCTCGATACCGTTGCAGAGAGGTTGGTGACAAAGAACCAGCCGGTGGAAGCAAAGGGAGCTCTGTCTGTACCTGCTTCAGAGAGGTCCCTCAGGGAGCTGCTCAGGGCGCTCCTCTTCAGGCCCTCCCCCATGGCGTAGGTGTCGTCCAGGCTGGCCCGGTTCATGGTGCCGTTGCCGGCCTCCTTCTTCAGGCCGGAGCTCTGGGACATGCTGGGCCTTACCACACCCTTCTGCTTCTCCAGCTCAGCTGCAGGCAGCAGAAAAAGGTTGTAAGGAGCTGGGAGATGTAGAAAAAATCTCACCGCCAAATAGGGGAAATCACTTTAAAGGATCATTTAAAAAACATCTTGCAATGTTTTAAATTTGTTATTTCTAATTGTTATTTCAAAATTAAATATACATGTTGATACAGTTGCATATTATTCTTTAACTATCCATTAAAATGCATATATGATATCTTATATTATTTATTTTATTTATTCACCATGTATCTCTTTCATAAAGAACATTTTCAAACATGAATCAAATGCTATATTTGAATAAAATAAAAGTGCAGTCTCAGCAGATAAAAATACCTAGATGAAAAGTACCAGCACCCGTAAGTAAATATATTTCTATCGTGTATTCTCTGTATGCATGAGCTTCATTTCAGGACAGAATTCCCATTTTCGAGGTCTCAGGAAGTAAATGCTGTCCAACACGTCAGCCATAGTGTTACCTCTCCAATGTCTTCCTGGCAACAGTTGAAACGTAATGAGAACCATGCGTGTTCTACTTCCTACCGCCTCTGGTGAACAGAGCGGGCGGGGTGGGGGCAGGGGGTGTAACTTACACTCAATTCTGTACTTCTCCATTTCCTGGACCTCGGCGATGGACTCTCGCAGGTCGTCTGTGAACTTCTTTCGGTCCTGGGGGTTGGGCGCGTTGAAGTTGATGAGGACTTTGATGTCCGCACCTGGAATAGCCGACGTCAGTCTGATCCCGTTGGGGTAATCTGATGGTGCGGACAGAGGAGGAGGAGGAGGAGGAGAAGGGGGCGACATTTAGACATGGGGCCAAGGATCAAAAGTCAAGTTAGAACAATCGGACAAATCCGGGCGGGGTTCGGAGGGAAAATGACGGAGCAGCTCATTCTTGCTGCATGTGGTACTGCGCTAAATCCAGCCCTGTGATGTAAACATGGGGGGTGGGGATGCTGAAAGGCTGGGTAAGTGGAAACACAACTTACACTGACTCTCGAACAGCATTACTTGCATTCCGTAGAGAGAGAAGGACTGTCTGAAGCTGTACGTCACAGAGTTCTTCTTCTTCTGGAAGATCTTGGTGACCTGAAATCATGAGAAGGTATAATGACTGCCCCCGTTTGGGTACAGTGTGTACAATCTTGCAGATACCTGAATCACCAAAACCCCCCTCCAAGGACTGATACTACGGTCTACTCTAAAGGCAGAATCCTTTCGTAATACAGCCATTTAGTTTGGATATAAAACACATTTTAAACTCCACCTTCTTGCATCTTAAACAAGAGGATAAGCATTTAATCCATAATAACCCCTAATATAGTTTCTGTACAGAGGGTTCAGCTAGCAGTGTGGGTGTAGTTGGAGATGACTTTTAGATTTTAGTTTCATACACATGCTTAAAGCCAAACACGTATGAGTTTGGAGTTAAAAGCGGTGATTTTAGGAGGACTTTTACCACGAGGAGGTCGTTGAACAGGAAGATCTCCCGCTGGTGCAGGCCCAGCTTCTGAAGCTTGTTGGGGTCTGGCACTTCAAACAGGCGGCAGTAACAGACGAGCCGGCGATGAGGCAGCGAGAGCACCTGTGAGGAACAGAGCGAAGACGCTAAATCTCAGAGGAGGCCGCGCACCCACGGGCATTGTAACGAGGAACATAAGTCAGCCTCTTCTGATTTACTCCTCAGATGGTTTTACTGCAGTCTTTGCACCATTTGCACTGATTTATGGGGCTGTCGGGGAGCCTGGCGGCTACCGTTCAGGGTCACAGCTAATGATTTCATGCTGGATTAATCCGCTAATTATTTCATTCATTAATATAATTTTAGGGAATGGGACATTATGGTTTAAAAGAAAATAACTCTGCTGCCAGACAAGACGACAAGACGCAGTACATTTACGGAAATATTATTTTACATTACAGTCAATTTAGGCTCTACAATTAAAAAGAGTCTGACATTCAAATTTTTCTGTATTTGAAATGTTTTGGGTTTTTTTTCCTATTTTAACTTCTGGCTGTGACACAATTGGATTTTTTTGGTAATTAGCATCTTTTTAGCCTACTTACGCATCCGAGGCCGTGGTGCAGTGATCCGATCTGAAACAGAAGAGAAGGCTGATGTTACACACAGCTGCTGCATTGCTGTTGCCTACCTAAAAACGGAATATTTGGCACATTTTTGGTCCACTAACACAACGGGTGATGTGTACAGGGCAGCGCTGCGTTGCCTGATGCCTTTAGGGAGGCTTTGATGATGTTCCAATGAAAACAGATTTTCCCCTAAAAACCCATTGCGAGCACCACCGGTAAATGTAATTGTCATGGAGAGAGAGCATAATGTGACATTTATGCTGAAGTGTTTCACAGAGAGTCCTCCTGGGCTTTTAATTCCGCCGTTAAACGACCACGACAGATCGTTTCTCAGTACATTCAGTTATATTTGGCAGAACACTCCTTCCCTCTACGGGTAAGTGATAAAAACCAAGTTCTCTATGTGAAGGAACGCCTTGGCCGAGCATGCATGGGCTCATCGCACTGAACCTTCACACGTGCAGCAGACATCAGTCCCTGCATTAATAAATCCCACTTTACTCCTGAGAGGCTGCAGAAAAGATGGAACTCAGCACTTGTTCTCCATGCACAGGATAAAACTAGTCAATGCATGGATTTTTATGGCGTAATGTGCAGAGATTCATTAAACACATCTTCAGTTTCAGTTTCAAACAGTTTATCCCCTCAGCCAAAAGTTTTGTCCTCGGAGGTGTCAGATGGTGAATGTTTTCCATCAGGCTGCAGGATGTTTGACAGCCGCTAAGGCCTCTGCGGTGGTTAAAATCACCACCGTGAAGGGCTGAGCTCAAGAATGTGGCCTCGTTTGAACAACACCCAAAGCTCATTCCTTTAAAAGCCTCTTTTATTTTCTCTATTTTTTTAAAAAATATTTTTCTATAAATTTCTCCGCTGATAACACCCAATCTTGCGTCATACTTCAAAGATGCCAACCCTCAAACTGCTACTCACTGGTTTCTTTCCCACGATGAGCTTCTCAACCTTCTGCACCTGGGAGACGTGGTCCTCGTTGGTTTTCAGCTCTCGCTTGCGGATCCGCTCATAGATGCCCACCAGGGTCTCTCTGGGGATGTCCTCCCCGTCATCCACGCCTGGCACAGACCAGAGAGTTGCTCCATATTAGTAACGCCTGACTAACGTACAGCAGTAGGGGAAACCAACTAACATTAGACTTTTGCATGTTTAACTTCTTTTTTGTTTTGCTACCTCTTAAGTTTTTGATGAAGTCCTCCAGCTTCATCTTCCTCTCAGGTTTGACGTTGGGGCTGTACATGTCAGTGTTGAGGAGGATGATGGCGAACGCCAGGATGAAGATGGTGTCGGGATTCCTGAACTGTCGCACCACCGTTGGGTTGCAGATGCAGTAGCGCTGGCTGGAGGGCCACAGACAGGAGAAACTTTTCATACTCAACAAGCTGCTGCCAGGAGTTACTGGAAATATTATAGCACAAAAGCTTTGGTATTATTCTTATGGTCGACTTTCATGGTTACAGGGGGAATTTCTCAACACAGCGTTTGAGTTTTGGAGACTTTTTGTCTGCAAAACAAACACAAGGGCAGCATCGAGTTCGCTGGATCAAATATTTAGATCACGCCCCAGGAGAAAACGAAAGCGGTTCCTTTTGTCTAACAAATACCTAGATGATAGATCAGATCTGCGAGAAAACCCAGAAGCAAGCACACTTTGTTATATGCCACTTAAAACACAATAGCCATCTCTACATTTTAAATTTAACATCATAAAAGCAAAATATGTTGGGATTGGTAGGAGGCTGCACCACCAGAAGAATGAGGGTGTCTTTATCTATCCTGTTGGAGGAGTTCTTATCATCGCTGTGTAAATATCACTCTACTCCACCCTTAGAGTGTCTGTAATCTTGTGTGTTTGTCATCAACACACCCACTGGCTGCTGTGTACATGAGGATTATTTAGAGTTAAAACCAAGGATCCGGTAGAATAAAATCCAGGTCAAGAATGTGTGTTCATGCTCTCACACACAGCCCATGTGTCCCTTTAATCTGTCCTTATTTTGCCAGATTTTCGGTGTGTTGTTTGTCTTCTTCATGCTGTGGAGTCTAACCTGAAGGCTTCGATAAGCCGCTCCACTTTCTGGGCTTCACCCTGAACACGGATGTGATTCTGAAACTTCCTGAGAGCCTCGTCCAGCTCCATGCTCTGGAAGTCCATTTCGTCCACAACACAGCTGTCACAGAAGCAAACGGAAGCATTAATGACGAACAAAAAAAAATTCCATGTTTTCATTTTATTTAGACTGCAAGCCTAATTGCATCAATTATTCTTTATTTTATGTGCTTTGTTTAATGTCTTGGTGGTATTCTGAAAGCAGGATTCCTACTTACTCCAGGACATCCCTGTTGAACTGTTTCTGTCGATTGCCCAGAAACTCCCCGATCATCTGCCTGCTCAGGCCCTTCCTCTGCAGAAGGAAGTGAGCCACCCCGACCGGCGTGTCAGGGATGAACCCTCGCTCAGTCAGGTACTGGATGCCTTTTTCTGGCTTCCTGAATGGAACACATGAGTCAATGTTAGCGCTTTGAACCTTTTCCTTTCCTCACTGCCAACATCTGTGGAGCACCCGTCACATCTGGGCGCCTACTTGTTGAAAAGGTTCAGGCCGATGCGGTAGTGTCTCTTTCGGAGGACGTCGTTGCTGAAGATGGGCGAGTCCCAGCTGTTGCGGGTCTCCTTGTGGTAGGTCTGCTTGCTGAGCGTCTGCTCTCTCAGGCTGTCCCTGGACGAGGACTCGGAGCTGCAGTTAATGGTGTCGTTGGAGTTGGAGGTGCTGTTGATGCTGTCGTTGTCCCCGTCCGAGAAGTCCGACTCCGATTTGCTCTGCCTGTTGGTCGAGCCGTTGATGGCGAGGTGGCCCTCCAGCTGGCGGTGACGGTGGCGCAGAGGCGCTTCGTCGTCCCGAGAGGGTGCTCGCGGCGGCGGCCCGTGGAGGATGTGTTTCGGGCTGGCCTGGGACGAGGTGACGATGTGGGGCTCGTAGACGGGCGGCCGTCTGGCAGAGCTGCGGTCGGAGCGGTCGCTCAGCTCTGCCGAGCTGTCGCTGGGAGGTTCGATGGTCAACAGAGGCAGATGGTCCATTCTGAGACGCTGGTCCTGGCACTCCAGAGACGGAGTGCTACGGCAGCTTGTGTCTGTGTCCCGACCCTCATCTTTGGGGTCCAATGGCCAGTACTCCTGGGAAGAGTTGACCGACCGTAACCGCAGGTCCGATTCGGTGCCGGACGGCTGTTCTCCCGACCTCGACAGAGCGATGGACGGGGACATGTCCTCCTCGTCTATGAACAGAGTAACGTCACTATACGAGGCCATCGTTTCCTCGTCCATGCGCCCGCCTCCTTTGCGGTGGGCCTTCACCTGATAGGGCATTTCTCTCTCCAATTTATGGCAGCCCATGGCCTCCGCGTCAGTTCCCTCATCGCCCTGAAGACTGCGACAGTTCAGTGCGTCATCTATCGACTCGGCCAGAGATTTGACCTGCCGGGAAAAGGTGTCCTCCAGCTCCGTGATGGCGTCTGTCAGGTCCCCCTGCGGAGGCGGATGAGAAGCCATGTTGGCCTGTTGATGCACTTCGACTTCCCCGCATTCCGACGGCATCATAGACAGCGGAGTGCCGTCCTCCGTCATGGACACCCGTCTTCCCTCAAAGTAGGAACTGTGCACCTTTTCGGGTCCCTCGAACGACAGCTGCATCCTCATGTTGGAGAGAACAATGCGTCTGGACATGCGGTTCTCAGACATAGAGCTTCTGAGACGTTCAAAGTTCTTGTTCATTTGATATTGCCTGAAGGCTGTCTGGATGGTTCGGGCCGCATGCCGAGTTATGAATCGACCACCATATTTACGCTCCAACATCTCCACCTGCAGAGAAATGCAGTTTAATAATCAGGCTGCCTGATTAGTGGGACCTATACATTTATACTGTATGTATTTTTATGGATATTTGTAAATTCTTATGCAATAGAAAACTGTGCATTGGGTAAATATGAAAAACTACAAAATTCACTCAATTTTAACTCAAGTTTCCAACTTTTTTCTAAAATAAAGGCAAACTAATCTAAAATCGAAATCAATAAAAACAACATATATAGATTGGATGTATCAGTGTGGTAACATTCGTTGCCATGGATACTACTTCTATCTGTGTGTCAATGCTGGACACAAGGGTATCCGACCAGCGCAATCGCATGTGAAATACCTGTTTGTCCTGGAGGTCGGCCGAGAGCTCATAGCTCTCGGAGAGCGAGCGCGACCGTTTGATGGCCTCCTCCTCAGCCTGCTTGCGGAGGATGGACTGCGAGTGCTGGAGCTTGGGCCGACGGGGTCTCTGTGGCCCAGGCTGGACCCCCTGGCTGTACAGGGGGCTTTCGAATCTGTCAGGGCTGATGGCCGACCCGTGGGTCACTGGACCCTGGCCATAGGTGGCTCCACCGTCCAGGGACGGGCCACTGTCGCTGGGCCGTCCATCCCCTTCCACACTGTAGAAAAGAGTAAATTTAACACGTTTAGAGAGTTGTGAATAATTCATTTGTCCATGACACAGAACAAACAGTGTCAGACACTTTCAAAGTGAAGTGGGTGGCAGTGAGCTGCTACCGAATCCTTCACACTCACAGTGTTTAACCTGCACTTCATTCAATTGTTGCTGCCCATTAGTGACAACAAACCTGTGCTTCACCAAAGTAGACAAGCGCTAAACAACAGAGACATCTGCCCATTTACTCACGCTAACTGCACCAAGATCATGGTGAGGAAGATAACAAACTTCGGGGTACTCACTCACTCTTACATCCTGCGACGCTAGATGAGCTCTGTGCTCTACGAGGAGACAGTGTGTTTTCCACAAACTGCCAACTCTTCCTCCAGATCCTGTCCACCATTTTTTCAGTCAAGTCCAGAGTTCACCAGCCGTTCAGGTTAGCCGCAGTTTATGTCACATTAGGGACCAATCAGTGACCAGTTGCTTCATGTTTGCCTGAGTGACAACATGCTTTTCCGATGCAGGTTACAAAGTCCAGTCTGGAGTTGACTGACAGAGCAAATACGGCTCCAGCGGTGCCTTTGAAGCCCGAGATGTGCAAGTTGCAGCCGCCTGCTTGGTAACTAATCTGAGACTAACTAGCATTTCTCCTGCAAACTACCTTCAATTGGCTGTTCACCGACAGCCTGATGTGTTTGAACTGTGACTCGACACACCCTTACAGTGTAAACAATCCACTTCCTGATGCACTGTGTTTTCAAAACACGGTTCCGGCCGTCCTCCTAACCAACAACTTGAATTTTTATTCCAATGTCCTACTTATTAAAATAAGAAAATGTTTACAAATTGTTCACCATAAGCTGTAATTACTGGAAGCCCTGATGAAAGTTTGTATTTGTATTTTGTCTTTTTGCTTAAAAATGGTGGTGAAAACAGCAGTGCCAATTTTCTTATCAGGTTCCACTGCTGTAACAAACAACTGCTTTTTGACTGTTTAGTCAAAAAATACATTGGTGGCTATCCATCAACGCAGGGGGAGGTAAAACTAATGCTCTCTGCATCAGGAACAAAACAGACTGGACATTGTGGAAAATAAATCCTCGCACAGCACATTGAAAATCAGACATGCACACCCGCCACTGGTGTGAACCCTCGTCAGCCATCTACAGATCTTTCAGATGGTTTGTTTTACTGCACAAGAACAAAATACAAGATTCATTCTGAAAAGGGAATGGCTGACTTCAATTATTTACACATTAAACTGGAAGCTGCGATATGCACTGAATCGCACTGACATCTGAGGTTGTGGTGGGCGGCATTCATCTTGAAAGTGATCTAGCCATGGAGCCGACATTTTCAGAACTGACCTTTATCGTGCGGGCTCAGACACAATTTCTGCAGCTTTTTCCTCTCTTGCATCTGATTAATTCAGAATAAAAGTGCCTCTTGATGTCAAATCAAATTGCAAAAATGTCAGACTTAAGCTTGACTCCTTCATGGTGAAACACAATAAGGAGCGCTAACTTTTGTGTCTGCGCGCCCAGGTTTCCAGCATCAGGGCAGCTGATGTAAGCTGAGCGAGCACGTATCAGCTTCTGGCCCGTGGGCTTTCTCTAAATGTAATGTAGACATTAAAGTCCTGAAACTCAAGCTGGGTAACAATAAAGACAGCTGCGCTTATTCACCAACCTTCCCAAGGAAACTCTGAACACTACATTTAGCTGCCAGGTCATTAAATGGTGGACAGTGATGTCACCCAACTGGTGGAACTGGCAAAAACAGCTCAAGGGATGACGATAACGATAATGGGGAAAACAGCGAAAGTTGCATGATGTTTTTTAACTTTCTATAAATACTGTAAAATGTCAGTTTGGAAGGGGAAAGATGGAGGGAAGATAGCTGTGGTGACGCAACCTCCCGTCAGTGACCGCCGGCTGGCTGAAATATGATCTCGCTACATAAGCGGCGTCCGCGCAATGGGGTCTGCTGCTCTGTCTGGGTCTTCACCCACCAGGGGCCTTGCTTAGCTCTGATGTAGGCATGGATAAGCATGTCAGCTCAGCTGGCAGTGATTTTCAGCTATGGGATTTAGGGATTTGAAGGCTGGGGGAGGGGGGGGGCAGCCATCTCCTTTCTTCTCCCCCACCCCTACGCCTTGCCCCTGAAGAAATGGGCCTAGACCCCAACCAAGGCCTCAACCAGTTCCATCAGCTGGACCTGGGGGAGAAACATTCCTCTATCCCGGAAAAGAGGAGTCACCACTACAGGAGTTCTGGGAATAGAAAGAGGCTAATGAAGTGCAGGCTGGCGCTACGCAGGGAGGGAGGGGGGGCGAGCCAGAGAGAAGACTCAGAATGGACAGCCACAACTGCTAAATGCTGTCATGTTTTCTCAATTAACTCTATTGTTTGTGTTCGGAGATCTTTTCCAGTCTGTTTACAGCTTCTCTCAAAGGGTTTCATCCACATTTAAATTCAATAAGTCACTTTTATTTATGGCACTTGGAGCCCTAATTACCCTGGCTAAGAATTATGGGGGTTGTAGCTTTTCCCTGTTTGCATGGTAATATATACATGTGCTAGAAGTTTACCAGCAACATAATGTGGAAAAAAGGGAAACTGTATTCTGAAACTTCTATCTCTAAATTATGTTCAAGTGTTTATTTTTACTTGGGGGATTATTTGTTCAGGTGTCTAATGAGGTCTGTTTCTATTAGAAATGTGGCCACCCAATAAGGTGACTCTGCTGTTGTCCAGAGGCTCAGAATGATGTCACAATTTGGGTTTTCTTCCGTCTTTATATATAAGTGGATAAACCCTAACACTCTGGTACTGCATTAATTGAGATTTGGTGATAAAACAATCAGGGAACTGATCCATTATAAATCTAGATTCTGCAACCAGTTGTAGAAATAAACCTACAGAATATATCAGTCCAACCAGCCTTTCTGTTTGACTTCTTAGTGCTGGGCCTACTAGCTGACATTTCTCTGTATTTATTAAGAGATAACTAAATGTACTTTCTTAGTACTTTTAAATGTTTGTGAGAGTTTATCTTCCTGTGCCGTCTCCAGACTGTGTTCCAGACAAGCAGATGTTTTCTTTTCCTACTCCTAGCGGGTCAGACAGCTCATAAATACAGACGTGTACACCGATTCCTTGCAACACAGATGTGAGGAAATGTTTTCCGAGGGGGTAAAAGGTTACGAGACCGCGCGGAGGACGTCCAGGCCTCTTTGAAAAAGCAGGTTGGGGATTTGTAGTGTGAAAAAACTGCAATTGAGAAAAAATTACAAGCCAGCAGACTGTCAGGGTTTCCAGAGGGTCTGACGCAGGAACTAAACGGGAGCCTCAGAGCACAAGTTCACCCTTGAGATTGATGGATGCTACTGTATGTATGATTACAGCTCTGCAATCTAATCCACGTACAGGTCAACCCACTGAAATGCATCAGCATGTGTGACTGATGACCCAGTAGCTTCCGTTCACTTAGCCTGATTGCACTTCAACCAGAAACGCACTACAAACCAGCCAGTTTGCAGTCAGAACATTTAGGCGAATCTAGGGTTTGTCATGTCGCACATCAGAGATTCAGAGTTTTTAAGATGAAGTGAAACCAAGGCTTAATTGTGACGCTGTGTAATCGCGGGACACGGGTGCGGCCATCTTGCAATGATGATATAATTGTCAACCAAGTTTGGCGCTGAAAAAGAAAAACCCAAAAGCTTTTATTTCTATATGTATAAAAACTGGATACACAATGATTAATCAATATAAAAACACACCTGGGATGCAGCAAATTTTCAGAAATCTATAATAATTGCTTCAACCCTACACTCAGCACCTGTCTGTGACGCAGCAAACTAGAAGAAAAGAGTCATGGCCGGTGAGAGGGAGGGCCACGATACGGCGCAGGAATGCCCTTAAGACGGTATGGTGGGCTGGGGGGAGGCTTATAATCCAACTTACAGATGTATTCTGTAGAGTGAGGCAAAACGTATTAGGGCAGCACCAGAGTAAAGTGACTCAGAGAGGTCACATGATTTGTTTTCCAGTGTGAGGGAGTTGAAACAGCAGACCTCAGACTTTAGTCGCCACACGGTTACTCCTGTTACTGTGTTGCATGTAAACACACTAACACCAGCCGGTCTCTTGGCTGTATACTAAATAAAGAGAAGCATTTTGAGCTCAACAAGCCAATGACAGAAGCCACACGCGGAGCACGGACACCCCCCGGCCCCCAACACGTTTCACACGATTGCCCCTTACCAGCCATTCAGCTCCAGCTCCATCAGCGACTGGGTCTTCTCTGAATTACACTGCAAACACCACATCATGCCAGATCCTCCAGAGCATTAGTGGTCCCCCTCAGCAGTCCCCATCGCTGCTTCCACAGCACACCCGCTTCAAATCTACCATCTCCCACCAATCGTCAGTCCTCGCAGAATCCCCCATTTTTCACCAGAGCCGATGGATGGTCGGAGCCAAGCGGCGGTCTGAAGTCTGTGACAGACGAACGCAGCTCTC